>PVKZ01004879.1:0-32083 GCA_004027375.1 Macroglossus sobrinus
GGCCGAGGCTGCAGGGGCGGGTGGCGTGTGCACACGAGAGTGTGTGAGAGTGTGAGTATAATTCTATGAGTGTGTGGAAAGCGTGTATGTTGAATCGGGCTGCATGTCTGAGTGTGAGTATGCGTGTGTGCACGTGAGTTATGTGAGTGTGCATAGGAGTATATGTGAGTGTGCATGGGAGTGTGGACATGTGTGTGTATATATATGTAAGCGTATCGAGAGTGTTGAGTGTGTGAATGAGTTGAATGCGTGTGGGAGTGTACTTGAGCATGGGTATGCGAGTGTGTCCAGTGTGTGCGTGCACGTGAGTGTGAGTATGTAAGAGTGCACGTGTATGCGAGTGTGCAATGCACATGAGAGTGTGCAATGCACATGAGTGTGCGCTGAGACTTGTGAGTCCAGAGAGTGTATTAAGATCACACACGTGTGTGCCGTGCACAAGTATGAGTGTGGGAGCGTGTGTGTGTGGCTTTCCTGAGTGTAAGTGTGAGACTGTGTGTGTGGCTTTCCTGAGTGTGAGTGTGAGACTGTGTGTGTGGCTTTCCTGAGTGTGAGTGTGAGACTGTGTGTGTGGCTTTCCTGAGTGTGAGTGTGAGACTGTGCGCGTGTGTGCGTGTGAGTGTGAGAGTGCGTGTGTGGGCCACCCTCCTGGCAGGGGTGCTGGCTCAGGTGCTCCCTGGTGCGGTGCGTCTGGCGAACCCTGAGCTTCTGGCCGTCTCCCGGCCGGGCCACTGCCCACCGCGTTCCTCCCCACGCGTCTGTCCCCGCAGGGCGCGGCGGGACGATGGGCGCCGGGGGACGGGGACGTGTGCTGGCGTGCTGCCTGCTGCTGGCCTTCGCCTGTGGCCCGGTGCTGGGCCGAGCGCCGCGTGACCAGCAGGAGCAGCAGGAACAGCAGGAGCACGAGGGGACCAAGGAGCTGCTGCCGGACCACACGGAGAGGTGAGGTGGTGACGGTGTGGGTGTGGGTGTGGGTGCGGGTGCAGGAGCTGCGGCTGGGGTCTGGAGTCTGGGCCCCCACTGGACGCGAAGGGGCAGCCGCGAGGCTGAGACGCTGTCCTCGGGGAGGCTGGGACCGGGGGACAGACTGGCCTTCTGTTTTCAGTGACGCAGGCGTCTTATCTGAAACCGAGGACAGCAGCCCAGACTCATTCCAGGCCCGAAGGAATGTGACTCTGTGTGGGGGTTTGGCGGCCATGTCCTTAGCTCACGTGCACTGCACCAGCCCGGCCCGGCCCGGCCCTCGGCTCCTCCCCACTCCCGCTTTGTCCTTCGAGATCTGCTGGGGTCCCAGGAAGGAGGAGGCAGGGACGATGGTGCCCACGACCATCCGATCCAGTGGCAGGATAGGGGAGGGTTGCTGAAGACGGGCGGGGCAGTGGTGGCCTTCCTCGAGAAGTTACGGGCTGCTTCTGAGAGGCACTGTCCCCAGATACGGGGTCCCCGGGGACAGACGGACTTCAGGCTATCCGGGGGGTTTCATAGGGAGACACGGGGTGCTTAGGATCACTCGCGAAACGGCCGTTCATCACACTCGAGGCCCCAGACGCCTTGGTGACGGCTTTCCGTTTGTCCTTTGTGGTGAGCCCTCGGCTGACTCGACACCAAGGCGTCCGCTGTCTTCGGAGAGCAGAGGAATTGCACAGGATTTGGGGCGAAGCACCCTCTCCCCGCTCTGCACCCCTCCTCACCCTTCTTCCCATTCAGCAGACACTGACTGAGTCCCTGCTGTTGGTCCAGCCCCCTGCTAGGCACCGGGGACACACACGTGAACGACACAGTCCCCAGCACCGGGAACACTGAGGCTGCGGGGACAGATGCACACGGCCCGAGCAGTGACTGCCGGTGGGCTGTCGGGGGGGGGGCTGTGGGAGATGACACAGAGGAGCGATGGGGTCCTGAGGGACCCCTGGGAGCCCCCCAGATGCGGGAGGAGAAGGCCGCCGTGCGTGCACAGGTGTGGCCACACCGGTACCTGGCAGCGCCAGGGCTGCTGGGATTGAGGTAGAGGGAGCTGGTGCCAGAGGGTGGAGGTTTTGAGGGGTCTGTTCTGAACTACACCCTACAAGGGAATCATGGGGAAGTTTAATTTCCACCGCGTTCTAGAAAGCGCAGTGGAGGGAGGCAGAGAAGAGGCTGGATGGGCATGGAGCAGGATGCATGCCGGGAGAGTTTGCCGGAGGTGAGGTGGGCCTGGGGCGCTCTGGGGTTGTGGGGCTCACTCCTCAGGCCTCTGTAATCCTCAGAACGTAGCAGCGAGGCCAAAGAAACATCTAGAATGATTCTGGGTGACCGAGGATGCTAGGAGGAGGGTTTGGAGAGAGAAGGTTCTAGGGGCAACGTGATAGTGACGGGCCCTCGGTTTTAAACACCTCACATTGTGGGTCTTCTTGAGCCTCGAGGTGGAGACTTCCGGCAAGAGTTGGGGGCGGGGGTCCATCAGGGGGTCCAGGGCTGAATTTAGGGCATACGGATCCATTTCCAGGCTGTCTGGGGTTTGCAGGTGGGCATGCAGTTCGATAAGGACCTGGCCCAGAGGGGCTGTGCCACCTCTGAGCTGGGCCCGTCACAGCCCCCGAGTTTAGGAGCCGAGCGCGGCCGAGCCGGAGAGCACGGTGCAGTGCGGCGCGATGCCACCAGGTGGCAGCACCGGCCCGTCACCGCCCACCCCGCCCTGAGCGGGTCTTCAAACGTCCGGTTGTAAATACCCGTCCCCAGCTGCTGCAGCTCAAAGGAACCCCAAGATCGAGTCGGGGGCCTCTCATGTGCAGTGGTTCTTCTAGAATCACAGATGCACGAAGCGGGTGGGCTGTCACAGCATTGTCACACGGCACCTGAACACCTCCCCCGGGGTGGATCTCTCCCAGGCAGCCCAGTCTTGCAAAGCCCTCGAATTACGGCTGTTTTTTTTTGTTGTTGTTATGATCATTTCCTTTGCTATGAATTGCTGTTTACGGAGGGCAGGGGGCCCTGTCTGCAGTTTCATTCAGGGGCCCGGCATCCACCGAGAGCCCATGCGACTCAGCCTCCCCGCTCAGGCCCGTGGGGCGAGCCGGGGCCTCCGGCACCGGCAGAGAGCGGAGCCCCGGCTCTGAGCGCTCGCTCACGGCTGCCACCGTGGTCTCTTTGCTCCCTTAGGGCTGAAGAGAAGCATGACAAGTACAGCCCCCGGCAGGGCGAGGAGGCCCCCGCCTCCCGGTGCTATCGCTGCTGCGACCCTGGTGCGCCCCCGTACCCCGCCTTCCCGGGGCCACAGATCAACCTCACCATCCTGAAAGGTCAGGCTGTGGGGGAGACCGGGAGAGGGACCTTCCCCCTGACCCTCGGGCGTGGGGGTGGGAGCAGAGGCGGGCTGCCATCAGAGGGACGGGGGAGGGAGAGGAAATTCCATCTCTGAGGCCGCTGGCCCCTTTCCAGGGGGAGGACTTGGGGAGGGGCCCACGGGACCGGGACATGGGGTGCGCTCGGAGGGCAGCTGGGGCCGCCCCCACCTGCACTGGCCCTACGGGCCTCTGGGATGTTTGTTTGGAGGCTCGGTGCCCCCCTGGAAGGCCGTCAGCACCCCACAGTCCTGCACACGGCAGATGACCTCACACAGCCCTGCGGGTCAGGCTTGGAGGACACGTGGCCCGGTCCCAGCCAGGCCGGCCGACACCTGCCGTCCACTCGCGCTGAGCGAGCCACGGCCCTGCTGCCCGTGGACAAAGCCACACGCTCCCTGTTCTCTGCCAGCGCTTCCCAGAAGCAGAAAAGCAACAGCTGGCTCCGGGCGGCAGGACGGCCTTTGGGGTGGGGTCCGCCTGCTTGACGCGCGGTGTCCTCCTGTCGCCTGCAGGTGAGAAGGGGGACCGGGGCGATCGAGGCCTGCAAGGGAAGTACGGCAAAGCGGGCTCGGCGGGCGCCCGGGGCCACGCGGGCCCCAAAGGGCAGAAGGGCTCGGTGGGGGCGCCCGGGGACCGGTGCAAGAACTACTACGCGGCCTTCTCGGTGGGCCGGAAGAAACCGCTGCACAGCAGCGAGTACTACCAGACGGTCATCTTCGACACGGAGTTCGTGAACCTGTACGGCCACTTCAACATGTTCACGGGCAGGTTCTACTGCTACGTGCCCGGCATCTACTTCTTCAGCCTCCACGTGCACACCTGGAACCAGAAGGAGACGTACCTGCACATCATGAAGAACGAGGAGGAGGCGGTGATCCTGTACGCGCAGGTCAGCGACCGCAGCATCATGCAGAGTCAGAGCCTGATGCTGCAGCTGCGGGACCAGGACGAGGTGTGGGTGCGCCTGTTCAAGGGCGAGCGCGAGAACGCCATCTTCAGCGACGAGTTCGACACCTACATCACCTTCAGCGGCTACCTGGTCAAGCACGCCGCCGAGCCCTAGCCACCCGCCCACCCGCCGGCCGGCCGCCCCGCCCCGCCCTGCCTCGCCACCCCCCGCCCTCCCCCGCCAGCTCGACCCCGTCTGGGTTGCCCCGACACCCCCTCCCCCAGCTTTGGCAGTCACCACGAGGACCTTCACAGGACTGGGAGGGAGGGAGGGCCATGCGGTCCCAGGCTTTGCCGTCCCTGCAGATGACACGTCTGAGGCAGGCGCCTGTGAGGGTGGCCGGGACCTCCAGCTCCCTCTGTGGATGCGTCCTTACGTGACCCCGCACAGCACACCAGGATGTGTCCCACAGGAAGCCATGCCAGCTCCGGTCTACTGGAACAATGTAGCCGATTCTGAAGGCTGTGACAAGCGCACAGGGAGGGGCAGGGAGGGAAGGCGTTACTTTGTTATGTTGTTGCCTTTGTTACTTTGTTGCCTTTCCACCAGCCACTTCCGGCTCCCCAGGGAGGCCCGTCTCCTCTCCAGGTTGCAGGAGTCTCCTCATAACAGGAGACCGGAAGCGGTCGCCGTGGGCGACGGGGGAGGGTGAGGCACGTGGGGACCTAGGACACGTCTGGCTTACTTCTTTTAGGCCACATATGAACCTCCTTGTGGGACAGCTGGGCTGATGTCCGCTTCCCATAGCCATCCCTGTGGCCTTGCCTGAGGGTTCAGGGGTCTTTCTGAGCCACAACAGTGAGCGGGGGGCGAGGTCAGGCTGGGGAAGCAGATGTCACCTCCCCAGAGGGACAGCCAAGCCCTCGGCCTTGTGCTTGGAGAGGCAGCCAGCTCGCCGGACCCCGCAGGCTCCTGACAGCAGCCGGGGGCCTGCAGGCGTTTCTGTGCGGACCAAAGCTCAGAGGACCAGGCCGGGGCTGGCTTTGCTGCCCCCGCCACCACCCTCGCGCCCTGGGCGGGGCCCCCGGCCTGTCGCCCTGGCACTGGCCTGTCCCCCCTCTCCGACGGTCACCCCTGGGCCTTGGGTCTCACAGCGGTGCCGTGGTCAGCCGTGTGTTCTGTAAAAGCTCCGGGCAACCAGCCCGGACCCGTTTCCCATAGGTGAGCCCCCAGCCCCCCGCGCCCATCCCCAGGCCCCCAGGCCCCCAGCAGCCTGAGACAGCGCAGGGGCTGGCGAACTGGGGGGGGGGAGGGGAGGCTGGCAGGTTCCCCGTGTGCCTGTCGCAAGCTCCCGTGGGGCCCACCACGGCGTTGGGACCCCGCTCTGCGGCCGCGTGTGGGCTGGCCGGGGTGGGCTGCTGCCCGGAACTGGTGCTCCGGCCTGCGGCTGACTTGGGCCGGCAGCCCTCCCCGCCTCCGCATGAACACCCAGGGCCGGTGCCCCTCTGTCCTCCTGGGGCCCACCCCCCGCATCCCTTCTGCTGGTCAGACTCTAAAATCGGTGTCCCCTAGGCGTGCCGGCGAGCGGGCACCCCTGCTGCTTCCTGCTGTGCCAGCGCTGCTCCGGACGGCATTAAACTCAGAATCGTGTCTCAGCACCGCGGCTTCCTTCGTCTGGTCATTGACCCATCCCCGGACACCGCCCCTCCTGCCTGCGGGGGGCGGGGCCTGAGGCCGTGGCCCGCGGTGGCCACAGGCTGGGCCCTGAGCTGGCTCTTCCCTCGCCGGAGCCTGGTGAGCAGGCTCGGCAGGCCGCGGCCCGCCGGCCGCCCTGTGCCTGGGGGAGGCGGTGAGTCCAGGCAGACGGCAGGGCGGATGGCTACCGCTGTGCTCCGGGCTACCGCTGTGCCCCGGGCCACCACCACACACGGCCACAAGCGCGATGGCATCAGACGACAGGCGGTGCCTCCCTCACCGTTCTGGAGGCCCCATGTCCAACACCACGGGGCGGGGAAGCGGGGCCTCACGTCCCCGGGTCAGTTGGGGAGGCTGCTTCCTGCCGCTCCCCGCTTCTGGGCACCCAGGGTTGTGTCGTTTGCGGGACACCCCTCGGGCCTCCGCCTCCGTCCTTGTGTGGCCTCTTTCCTGTGGCTTCTCTTCTCTCGGGGACTCTGGTCGTTGGGTTTGGCGTCCTCTCGAGAGCCTTAACTTAACCACACCCAGAGACTCTGATTCCACATGAAGCCACAGTCGCAGGTACAGGGCTGGGGCCCACACAGCTTGTTTGGGGGGGGACGCGATGCAACCCGCTACCACGGCCTGCAGGTGTGACTGTCCCCCGTCCCCCGACAGCGGCAGAGAGCAGATGCTTCCTCTCCCTGTCGCCTGCCAGCGGGGTCAGTGGCCGGCGCCCTTATCCGGCTGCCAGCAGGCAGTCCGGAAGCGGCTGTGCTCCTGCTGCTGCCCGCAGGCTGGCGAGCAGCTGGTGCCCTCCCTTCCTTTGCCTAGTCCTGGGGTGAGCTCGCGCACGGGTCACGCTCGGCCTTGGGCTGGGGCCAGGCCAGAGCGGGCAGACGCAGCGACCCGGCTCTCTGCAGGGCAGAGGGCGGGTGCCCGCCCACATGGGGCTGAGGCCGCTGGGCAGAGGACGCGCTTCTGTGGCGCTGGGACCCGGGGCCGAGTGTGCTGCTGCCCAGAGGGGAGAGGGAAGAAGGGGTCCGTTCCACCCAGCTGCCCAGCGCCAGCCCTGCCCCCAGGGACGACAGTCACACGGAGCAGGTAACGCCGGTCCCGCTGCCAGCCGCGCCAGCGTCAGGGAGGAGGCAGCGATGGCTCCACAGCCTGCCCAGTGCCTTTTGATGTCCCTCTGTCCCCACACCCAGCCCCTCCTGCCTCCGACCGTCCATGCCCTCCCTGCTGGCATCGCTCCAAGTATCACTGCACCCCTGCTTCGTGGCAGCCCACGCGACGGGCACTGGGGCATGAGGACAAGTAAGACACAGGACCTGCCTCCGAGGGGACTCACCCCGGGCGACAGGGATGCCAGCCCCCTTAGACTGCACGCTTGGCACCTGTTATCTGCTCCACTGGACTCTGCTCCTAGGCAGTTTGTTGGACGCAGGCTGCTCCCCTCACGTCCTGACCCCGCCTAGCAAAGACCTGGCCGACCACCCCTGGACCAGCCCCGACGGGCTCAGCCGCAATACGAATGTGAATGCTCTAGCAAAAGGACTAAAAAATGGCTGCTGACTCAGCTGAAGGAGACAAGGGCTTATGTGAGGACTCGCAGGAGCCCAGGTAGCCAGGGGTGGGAGCGGTGAGGAGGGCGGACCCCGTCGTCCTCTGGGTCACAGTGCGCACGTGTATGTGTGTGTGTGTGCGTGTGCGTGTGACTGCGTGTGCGTTTGTGCTCAAGGATGATTTTCTGTAGGGGTCACGATGGGCGTCACGGCAAGCTCATCTTATTGGGCATTGTAGTGAGGGCAAAATGAGACGTTCTTGCTCAGATCATGAAAAAAACCAGGTTACAGAAAACGATCGTTAAAACAGGATGCCTCCACATGCAAGGGTAGAGCAGGATCCCTACCTCACACCGTAGACAAACATTCAAAATGGGTCAGAGACCTAAATATAAGAGCCGAAACTCTAAAATTCTTAGGAAAAAACCTAGGTGCAAATGATCACGACCTTGTATTATAAGGCAATAGTTTCCTAGCTATGACACCAAAAGCACAAGTAATGAAAGGAAAAACAGATACATGGGACGTGATCGAAATTTAAAATGCTGTGCTTCAAAGTTCTCCATTAAGAAAGTGAAAAGACAACGCAGAATATTTGCAACTCACATATCTGAGAAGAGACTTGTACCTAGAATACGTAGAGAATCCTTGCAGCTCAACAAGAGAGACAAAGAACCCGATTAAACACGGAACATGGACCTTAACAGACATCGCTCGAAGAAGCCAGCCGGATAAGCACGTGGAAAGATGCTCAGCATCGCGAGTCGTGGACAGGTGCAGTGACGCACGGCTTCACCGCCAGCAGGACGGCTGTGACGGGGATGACAGGAGCTGGTGTGGACCTGGAGAAGTGAGAACGCCCGCCCCCTGCTGGCAGGAACGCAGAACGGTGCCACTGCTGCGGGGAGCAGTGTGTGGCGTGTGGGGCGCGTCCCCACACTGCTAAACGCAGAGCGACCGATGACGCCGCAGTGCCGCTTGTGGGTGTATAGACCCCACAGCAATGAAACCATGTCCATACAGAAGCCTGTGGGGGATGTTCACAGCAGCTTCGTTCCTAATGAACAGAAAAGTGAGACCAACCCAGGGGACTACCTCTGCCACATCGGAGGGGACAAACGCAGACGTCCACCACGGATGACGGATACACAAAATGCGGGCTGTCCTCGCAGCGGACTAGTACGCAGCCAGGAAAAGGATCCGAGCACCAGTACGTGCTGTGACCCGTAAACCTCGCCAACGTGACGCCCAGTGAAAGAAGTGTCACAAGAGGCCACGTACGCACGACCCCATCGATGTGTAATGTCCAGGACAGGCAAACCCAGACACAGGACGAGGATTGGAGCTTTCCAGGGGCTGGGGGCGGGGGACCGGGAGAAAAAATGGGGAGTGACGGCTAAAAGGTACGAGCTTCCTTTCTGGAGTAACGACAATATTCTACATCGGGTGTCGTGGTGGATGTGTGACTCTGTGACGATCCCGAAAACCATCGAATCGCACACTTTAAATGGGCGAATCGTATTTCGATCAGTAGTTAGGAAAAAAACTGCACACACACACACACACACACACACACTCACACGTGCACACGTGCACACACACGCCTTTCTCAGCCACGCTCTGGGGCGTCTGGGAGGCTCAGAGCCCGTCTCATTACCCTGGGCTCGGCTTAGGATGGGGCCAGGGGACGGCCCAGTGAGATGGGAGGGTCGGGGTTAGTTCTTCCAAGAGCATGACTGGACAAGTGATCTCAACTGACACGTGGGATCACTCAAGTCCAGGCGGCCGGCCCAGGTGCCAAGGGAAGCAATCCAGAAGAACATGCCTTTCTCTCTAAGTCCCTACACAGCTGGAGCAGGGACTGGAAAGGCGCGGTGACCTCGAACGCCCCGGTCACCAGCTCCTTTCTCAATATGCAGATGGCCAGGCGGGGCCAGGAAATGTCCACGGTAGAGTTTCCCAAACAGGAGCAGAAGTCTGTATATCGTGGATCATTTAGACACCTCCCTGCCTAAGGCAGAGAAGACACACTGAGATGGCCGCCCAGTCCCCGTGTGGCCCCGACGCACGAAAGACATGCAGCAAGTGCGTGTGACACGATGCTCAGTGCCACGCACAATTCCCAGCGGCGTTATCACCGTCGAAAACGAAAACAGCTTTGCCTGCTACGTACGAGGAGAGGGAAGTCCAGACGGAGCGAGGACTGTGGCAGAGAACTTGGAAGTGAGAATGATAACGAGGAACCACATGGAAATTCTAGAAGGGAAGACGCAAAGCACACTGGAGGGCTCTGCGGACGAGCACGCCGGCACAGCGTGCAGAGCCGAAGGGGCACGCGGAGCGACAGGTAGAGGGGACCCGCTTTGTTCGGGAGGAGCAGTAATAAGTCTGACACGAGACCTCACGGCAGAACGAGCAGAGGCCGACTGGCAGGGGGTGTGGTATAGTTAAAGGGCTGAGAATGAATAAACTGTCCCTCGAAAGTTCTATTCCCAATGAACATATAAAGCAATGAAGCTGTTTTTAAGCGAAAAAATTCGGCAGAGCTTGTCACTGGGGAACCTACGCTAGGCGCACGTGACCCCAGGATAAAGACAGGAGGGGCAGGAACTATCAAGGAGTAAATTTCCAAAACGGTGAATTTGGCAGTCACTCTCAATGGCCACTTCCTGTAAAACAAAACAAAACAAAACAAAACAAACAAAAACAAAAACAAAAACAAGAAATAAACCTTGGAAGGCAGTCTAGGAGTTTCTCACAACGTGAGGCCCCGTGGCCACGCGACGCCGCCTGCCTGCTCTTGGCGTGCACCCGAGAGCATGAGACAGGCGTCCCACACAGAAGCTCGTGCACAAATGTCCTCAGCAGCACGAGTCACAGGAAGAGAAAAGTGGGAAGGACATAAATGTTTGTCGATGGACGAACGAGTGAGAGAAAGGTGGAGTGTACGGGCGACAGGAATGGAGGAGCCAAGCGCTGACACGGGGTCCGAGGCGGGCGGGTCCCCAGAACACGGAGGGAGCCGGTCCCAGAAGACCCTACGTGATGTGGGCTCGTCTGCGTGAACTGTCAGGACCAGGCGAATCACAGGGACAGGAAGTACATCAGCGGTGGCCCAGTGCTGGGGGTATGTGTGTGTGTGTGTGGGTGGGGGCTGCAGGGAGGGGTGGGGGACAGGGACATGGCTGCTGATGGGTGTCTTTTCGGAGTGACAAAACGCTCTAAAATCATGGTGATGGTCGCACAGTTCTGTGGACGTGTCAAAAGCCACTGAGTCGAGAACGGGGGCGTCGTGTGACACCTGAATTACATCTCAGTAAAGCCGTGACAAAACACAGGTGACAAACAGGGGTATAGACTGGGGAGGAAGAGCATAAAGCACCTCGTCCAACGACAGATTGAAAACCCAAAATAGAAGTGATGACGTTAGATATCAGTGGACGGCCTGATTGTTCCAATTAAAAGGCAAGGACTTATTACATAAGGTTAAAAAAAAAAAAACAATCATTTATATGACCATATCTGAAATATAGGCCTATAGGAAGACAGAGCAAAGCCGTGGAGAGAGGCTTACCCTGCAATGCCTACTCTAAGACTGTCTGACAAAGTAGATGTTAACGCTCGAAGCCTCAGTAGGGTCCTCGATGGTCATTCAGGGCGGTTACGGAGTCAACTCGGCAGGAAGATACAGAGCAAGGTTCGCGTCTGCGTGAGCCAGGTACGGCAGCCCCCAGCTCTGATGAGGCGAGGGCAAGGAACGCAGCAAGGAGAGATGGCCAAATGAAAGCTCCAGTGGGAAATTTTAACACAGCTCTCTCGGGACCCGACAAATTAATCATCCTTTAATAAATCGACACACAGAGAGAGGATTTGAACACAACGATTAAAAACGTAATGGTCATGTACAGAACACGGACTGCAGAATGCAGTGTTTTTGAATGAGCACGGACTGTTTTCAAAAAAACAACAGTGTTTTAGCCATAAAGCAAGTTTTACTTTGAAGGGATCGAATGATACAGACTCTATTCTCTGAGTATGAATCAGTGATGAGCAAAATCAGTAACAAGAAGTACATTAAGCTGTCTCCATATGTCTGAAAGTTAAGAAATATACTTCTAAATAATTTGTGGATCAAAAAAATTAGAACTTGTTTTGGAGTCGATAAAAATGAAAAAAAACCTACATTTCAAAACTTATGAATATATAAAAGTCACGCTTAATGCATAGCTTTTCCTGCAATAATAGAAAAGAAAAAAGGTGGAAAACCAAGACAAGTATTCGCAAGAAGTTAGCACAAACCAAACCAAAACAAACAAACAACAACAAAAAAAAAACAAAGAAAAAGAAACAAAGATAAAAGGAAAAATTAATAAAATAGGAAAATAAACATAAAATAAAATAAACATTACTACCGATGCTATAGACATGGAAAATAGTAAGAGAATGTTAGGAATAACTTTATGTTAATTTGAAAGATTAGATGACACAAACACTTTTTTTAAAAAAAACACAAAACTTGCACTATTAATACAGGAGGAATAGGAAGATTTGAATAGTCTTAAAAGTGTCACATAGAATCCGTAATTAAAAAGCTTTTCACAAAATAAATCCCTAGGCTCAGATTGTTTTCTGAGTGCACATTGCCAAATATTAATGAAAAAAATAACCCTGATCTTACATGAACTCTTCTAGAAAAGACAAACGGAAACAGATTCCAACTTTTTTTTTAAATCATAATCTCATCCAAAACCCGATGAGAAAATTGCAAGAAAGGAAAATTGTAGACCGATTTTTCTACCCCTCCCACCCAAAAATCTAAATATCATATTAACAGTAATAGGAAAATCATTCCAAAAAGACTAGGCCAGCCAGGGGTCCATGTGATCTAAAGAAAGTGACATTATAAACAAAAATAACCAGGTGAGCTATGGATCCACTTTTCATGACTTTGAGGTAGAAAAAAATATATTTGGAAGAAGACACAGAAACACTAATTCTAACAGCAAAGGCTGCTGCCAAGTTAAGGACATTTTGGATGAGGCAGACAGGAACTAACGGAAATTACAGGCTTAAGGACTTACTAAAAACACGAGTGCTACTTCTCAAAAAGTGAGTTCTTCTCAGAGGAAGATGGATCATATCAAAACAAAACAAATTTAAAAATAAGTACACCAAACCGTGCACTTTTGAAACCAGAAAAGAACAACAAAAGAAATCCAAAGAAAATAAAAGCGGAGATTAGTGACACAGAAAACAAACCAGAAAAGGGAACAGAATCAAGTGTTGATGTTTTGAATCATCTTGGAAAAGACTAATCAAATAGACAGCCCTTCTGCGAAAAGCATCAGGAAACACAGAAAGAAGACACGGATCAACAACATCGGCATGAAAGGGATTAAAAATAGGATTGGGAAGAAAGGAATACTCCACATTTGAAAACCTCCATGAAATGGATACTTTTCTAGGAAAATATTTGTTAATGAGGCTGGCCTGGGATGACAGAGAAAACTCTGAACAGGTCAGTAACCAAAGAGGAAGGTGAAATTTTAAAGACCTAGCCTCTAACGGCCTCCAGGAGTGATAGAGGTGAAAACAAAACCAAGATGACTTAAGGACAATTATTAGCTAAACACACAGGAGGACGTCTTTATGACCTTCAAGTCGGGACAGCCTCCTAAACAGGACGCAATGGCAGAGCCCGAAAGGTCGCCGGTAACGGATTTGAAACACCGGCACCACGTGACACCACGAGAGGATGTGAAGATGACCAGCGTGTTTGCTCTGTTCACGTGTGTAAGGACAACCCGTCAGTGGCCGGAACGCGTGACCGACTCCCACCCGTCGGTGACAAATGACCACAGGGCAGAACGAAGGCCCCAACGGGATTGTCACAGAAGAAATAACTTATTAAAACTTCAAGTGTAACCAGCAGCGAGATGCCTGCACGCGCCCAGCAGGTGAGCACAAAACCATCGTGGGGTAACCCACATGTACCTGAGCTGGGGAGGCTGTCCAAGGGGGTGCCCTCTGGACGACAGTCTGTTAGTGACCGTTAAGTCTGATCACATGCGTGTTATTACTGCTACAACTCTACCCGTTTTCATCCAAAAAAGAGAAAAACATATTATGTGCCCAAGGAGGTTTACACACGGAGGTTCATTTTAACATTTAAAAACAATAGCAGACAAAGGTTTGCTGTGTAAATGTCCCGGATGGGTTGATGGGTGTAAGCGATGCGTTGAAAGGACAGCATGTGAAATAATAGTAAAAATGAACAAATTAGAGCCATGTCAATCGAGGCAGCTTGATTTCAAAACGATTGCTGGGAGGTAAAAGCAAGACAGAAGAATGTGTACAGCATAAAACACGATGTTACGTACTGCCGGGCACATGCAGGTGCATAAAAGTATCTGAAGACATCTGGAAGGACGCAGGCCACACCGATGGTGTCGGTGGGGTGCTGAGGGGTCCCTGGAGGACGGGATAGGGGTGGGGAGGGAACCAAGGGGGAAGTGGATTAGAGGGAACACTAACTTTACCTGCAGTGCTCTAAATATTTAAAAGGACAATGAATGTGACGTTTGTGCCACTGCAGTCACAGGAACCTGGCGAGCCACTTCGTTGGGGCGGAGCGAGTGTGTGTCCACAAATGGCTGTCACAGGCAGGGCCTGCAGGTATTCATCGTGTAGGATGTTTGAACAGGTGCCTGGCACGGCCTCGAGTGGGTGCGGAGGTGAGTCAGCGCGGCCGAGCCAGGGGCCAGCCCCAGGATCCTCTCGTTCGCTAAGCCTTCGCTGAGCACCTAGGAGGACGCTACAGAAGCAAGCCATAGCTCAAAAGTCTTTCAACTGATGTTTGCTCGCGCCCTAGCTGCTCTCAGGCATCAGTCTGCATGAAGCAAAGTAAGATTTATTTCTTGCAGAAGGCATGCACTGAGAAAGAATAAGCTAAGGTTTTGCAAATTAAAACAACAAACAAACACCCTCCCCCTCAAAAAAAAACAAACAAAAGAAATCAGGCTATTGTTTTGAAAGGTTTTTAAAAATTCCTGTATCTCTCTGTCATAGTTAGATTCAGTGACTATAAGAAATACCCAAATGGTATCGGTTTAAATCAAACAGAAGTTTATTTTACTTAAATAGGAGTCTGCACACAAGCAGCCCAGGGCGATACTGAGGTCTGTGCTGTGGGGGGCCCAGGCCCCTTCTCTCTTGTTGCTCTGTGTCCTCCATATGGGGCTTCCTTCCACCTCATGGTATCAGGTGGCTGCTGTGGCTCCCACCATCACCACCTCACACCCGTGTGGCAACCAGTAGGAAGCAGGTGAGGGCGAGTAGAGGGCTCGCCCCTCGGGTCTGCGGGCACAACTCGAATCATGCTCGTCACCTCCGTATGTGTCCGGTAGATCAGAACTTGCTCACATGGTCCATCTAAGCTGTGAGGACCGTGGGGGCAGGGGGCGTTCCCTCCACCTGGGCAGCCAGCACATGGCTATAGCTGGGGCTTCTCTTCCCAAAGGAAGTGGGCGGAAGGGATACTGGGAACGATTAGTTCCTCCCACACCTTCCCACGTACCAATGACCAAGCCTGTGGAGCAGGTGACAGTGATATCCACTCAGCTGGTTCTAGCTTTTGGGCCTGGGACATCATGGGAGGCCACAGGGACGGGGTGGGGGACGGCAGAGCAGGAAGATGTGGGCTCGCATCTCCCACGCTGGGCCTCGCCGAGGGGCAGGTGCGGCTGCCGATGCAGGAAATATGAGGCCACCCTGCGACACCAAGCTGGTGGCACAGCAGGCTCAGCTTTCTGGAGCCAACCCGCTTCCTGAGCTGCCGTGGGCAGAGCCCAGGACAGCTGCGAGGTCGGCAGCAGGTGTCAGAGGGCAAGGTGGCCTGGAAGGCTGCAGTGTGGATTCACAGGGACGGCTGCCAGCTTCAGCAAATATAGCATCCCTGTTCATGACGAATGTCAGATAAATTTCAGATAAGCAACACGTTCCGTTATTGTTTATCTGGAATTCAAATTTAATTAGGTGGTCTGTATTTTACCTGGAAGCCCCACAAGGCTAGGGTTAGAGGGGGCTCAGCCAGGCCTCAGAGGGGTCTGGAGCCTAAGCAGGGACCAGTGTGAGCTCAAGGCAGACGTGGGACCTCCAGGTTCGTCCTGACCCCCCGAGAGACCAGAAGCCACATGGGCCTGCCCGGCAGACAGCAAACAGGGGCCTGTGCAGAGGCCACACACCTGACACTTCCCCACCCCAGGGAGGGTGTGCGGGGTGACCCGTGCCTCCCTGCTCCCCCATCCCCCAGACAGGAGCAGAGAAGGGGGGCCCCCGATGTATTTTTTTCCCCAGAGACTAAGCATTACCCAAAGGCTGTTTAAAGTATCTCTAAGAACTATGTTTTAGTTATTTTTAACCACTGACCTGCAGGTGAGCACTCAGGAACAGCTGGTTCAATGCAGACGAAATAAAGACTGCAGAGCTCAGCTGGGCACAGCCATGTGAGCTTGGCGACCCTGCTCCGCCTCCTCACGGCAAACTTCCCAGGGCTTTGCAATCGGTCCTCCCTGGGGTCACGGTCGCCTGCTCCTCAGTGACCAGCCCTCCCAGCCCCATGGCTGAGCCCCTCTCCCACACTTAGTCATCTTCCCCACTCTCCCTGCTTCTGGAAGCTTGGGGCCTCATAAAGTTCAAAGCCCACAGCCAGGACCCATAAAGAGGCCGGCTCCACCGGCTGGGGCCGCAGCTGCAGGCCAGCCCCGGAACTGCCAGCTGCACAAACAGGCGTTGGGGGCTGGGCTTGGGGAGGCTCAGGCTGGCCCAGGCTGGGCTCCGGCTCTGTGGGGCCCCGCTCCAGTCCCGCCTCCCAGGCCCGACTCCTCCTGCCCAGGCCTCCCTTCTCCCACGTTTACTGTCAACCCCTGTGCCAAGACGGCTGGCAGGAGCCACCCCGTCACCTCCAGATGCTGGGTGCGTGGGAGCCCTGCAGAGCGCAGGTTTGGGGGCGTACGAAAAAATGCGTGCTTCAGCGGACAGCTGTGCGCGGCCTACGCACCGCGCACCTTGCTGTTTCGGACCGGCCTTCCGTGGTCTTCTTTACAAAGTGCAGACTACCCTGTCCCGAGGTTCTGGGATCCCCCCTGCCCCCACCCCGGCGAGACACTAGTTCTGCCTCTATCTATCTACAGTCATTTCGATATTCCTGATCCATAAGTGGGGCTCTTTTCCGGTTCTCTTTTGAACTGGTTATAACATGTCTAGTTCCTCCGCTGACTAACGCGTAGAATAGTCTTGTCCATATTTATACCTAAATAAAATTACGATTTCACCTTTTTCTGACAATTACCTGCGCACAGGGGTTAGACGGACCGAGTTCAGACTTCATGTCTCCGACTCACTGACTGCGTGACTTTCGGGAGATTGCCAACTGAAAAACGGGTCTGTCTGCTGGGGACAGAAGAATGCACCCCAAGGGGCCTCGCTCAACCAGGGCTCAGACTCCGCCCCTCTGAAGCCCCGCTCACACGCGGCCCCGCGCACCCGAGGCCACGCCCCTCGAAGCCCCGCCCGAGGCCGCGCCCACCCGCGGTCTCGCGAACCCTTAGGCTCCGCCCTCCATGAATCCCCGCCCACCAGCGGTCCCGCCCCTCCTTCAGGTTCCGCCCACTCACCGCCCTGCGCACGCCGAGGCCCCGCCCCGCCCCGAGGCCCCGCCCTCCAGGCCACGCCCCCAGCCCCTCCCTGACTACAAAGCCCGGGCGGCGGCGCCACGAGCCCAGTCCGAGGCCGGCGTCCGCGTCGCCGCGGTCCTTATTGGCAGGCGCGGCGGTGACGGACGAGGGCTCGAGCCTGCGATTGGCCGGCCTGCTGTGGGTGGTGGCGGACGCGTGTGTGTCATGGAGGCGCCGGCGGTCCCCAACCCCGCGGAGCCGGCGCCGCGGGAGCGGCGGCCGCGGCGGAGGTGTGCAGAAGGCCGGGCGGGCAAGCCCTGCGTCGCCGCCCCGCGGCGGGGCGGTCGGGCCGGAGTCGGTGGGCGCCTGGCGCGGGCCCCGAGAGGCGGGCAAGGCCGCTCCCGGCGCAGGTCAGCGGTCTTTGGCCCCCACGGCCCGGGTCCACGATGGGTCCTGTCCCCGGCAGCCAGCCCCTCCCGCCCCTCATAGCAGCAGGTGCCGGACAGGGTCTCCAAACGGGGCGCACCCAGAGGCGGGGGGCCGGCCACGAACCCTAGCGCGCGGGCAGGAAGCCTCAGCGTCCCCATCTGCAAAATGAGTTGAAAATGCGAACCTTCCCCAGCGTGGATCTCCCCAGAGGGCCCTCGCCTGACGTCTGTGATGGCTCCGTGGAGGCCAGCTGGTGTGATTAGGCTAATCGGTGCCGGACAGGAATGGGGTGACCTGGAGCGGGGACTTTGACGTGGACAGGAAGAGGTGACCTGAAGTGGGGACTTCGAAGTGGACAGGAAGGGGCTGGACAGGGGTGAGGACTTGCAGTGGCTCTTCAAGGAGAGGAAGAATTCAGTGGGTGGAGAGGGAATGGGGAGAAGGGTGTCCCAGTTTGAGGGAGCTGAGTGGGTGAGGGCACAGGCATGAAAGGACAGGCATGCCCTTGGGGCTGGCTTCCTCCCTGGGGCGTTTGCTCACCTGGGGGCGGTTAGGTGCACAGACTTGGCTGGCTGGCGTCTTCTGTAGCTTCTGTGTTTTAACCTAAAGGAGAGAGACTGGTGGGCGTCTCAGACTGGGTGGCGGGGGGGGGGGAGGAGGCTGACGGGTGCTGGCTGGGGGGGACCGGGAGGGGTGGTGGAGTGGAACTCGAAGAGGAAAGACATCTCGGTGGCATGTCCCCTTGAATCTGTCTCGTCCCTCCCACCACCCAGCCCTACAGTTCTCGGGGCCCCCAATCCCTTCCTGGGTCAGTGCTCAGACATGGCAGAGCCTAAAGGGGAAGCTTCGCCCACAAAAGTGGAAAATGGAAGTGGGTTGTCGACAGACAATCTCTCCCCGCCCCCCGCCCGCCACCGTGAGCAAAGAAATGGCCTCGGACATTGGCAGGTTTAGAAAATTTCCGCTTTGAAGCCCATGGCCAACCAACGCGGTAGCTCTTCTCTGCTCCAAATTATAATGATCGTAAGAACGACAACAACAACAACAATAACCTTTAGAAAGGAAAGCTGTTTAATTTGTTTATACAGGTTTTACAGTTTCATTTTCCAAAGGCGTTCCTTTCTCCACGAACAGCCCTCCAGGACAGCCTGGCGTCACCGTCACCCCCATCCCCCCCGACAGCCCTCCCCTGGGGATTCAGGGCTCCACAGAGCACACTTAGGGGCGTGTGAGCTGTAGAGGCAGCTGGCCCCTGCTCTCAGGCTCGTAAATGTCCTAGTGCTTGAGTTTTCCTGCTCCTTTGCTTAGGCTGTAGCAAAACTCGCGAGACAGGTATCTTTGGTCTCTGTGGGTTGGTACTCGGGTGGCTGTTTTAGAGGGTAAGGTGTTCATTCCCAATGAGGGGACAGACAGGGTCCGCCTGCCTGTCCCCGCAGAGGGCGGGCCCCTTGCTGGCACAGGCTGCTGCAGCGGGGCCGATGCTGGTTGTCACGGGTCACGGTTGGCATTACAGACGTCAGCCCCCGCTGCCTCCCGCTCCGTGACCAGGTGGGGGCTGGCCCACTCGCTCCGTGTTCCTTCTCTTTAGAAAAATGTTCGAACTCTCTCTCTGCTTAGCATCGAAGAGGAGCCGCAAGAAGCCGTCTTTCGGGAAGTGGTCAGTTTCACCCCGGACCCTCTGCCAGGTAAGGTAGACTGAGGCTCCGGACGCCGTCCCCACCCCCACTCCCACGCTAGGCCTTCCGGGCCAGCGCCCACTTTCCGAGTTCTCCCTCGGGTGTTGTCTGAGCACCAGCATGAACCGCCCCCATCGTAACCCCCGCCTCCCGCTGCTTCCTCACCGCCTGCCTCCTCCGACCAGTCAGGTACTATGACAAGGACACGAGCAGCCCCATCAGCTTTTACTTCTCGTCACTGGAGGAGCTCTTGGCGTGGACGCCCGGCGTAGAGGACGACTTTCACGTGGCCTCGTCGCCCCCTGAGCCTCGGCAGCCGCCTCTGAGCAGCGGGAGGCCGCGCACCTTGCTGTGCCATGACATGATGGGCGGCTACCTGGACGACAGGTGAGGATGTGGCGCGCTTCTCGTTGGGGGAGGGGCTGGGGGGCAGGGGGAGGCGTGTGGAGCACTGGATGGGGAGTCGGGGGACGGGTGAGACCAGAATGCCACGGTGTGGGGAACAGTGCGGGCCTCAGGCCTAGGAAGAGGGGTCAGCTTGGCGGAGCCATGCCTCTGTCAGTCCTGAGACGTGGTGGCCTGTCCCCGAGTCGCGGGGCGCCGTCCCCAGTGCCCGGCCGGAAGGTTGGCCCTCCCCCGGTTTCTTTGCTGCGCCTTCCTCCCCTGTGTCGCGCTGCACCCTGGCCCGCTGGCCGTGGCCGCGGGTGTGGCAGGCGAGGCGCACCCCGCCCGCTCCCAGGGTCGCTGGCATCAGCTCGCAGGTCTCAGGCATCCCTGAATCATCTTGGGCACGACAGTCGATGGGAGGGCTTGAGCCAGAGCTGGCCGTCAGGTCCAGACGGGTGATGAGATCGGGGTGCCTGCCACGCAGGGAGCCTGTCCTGCAGGAACCGCCCCATCCCGACAGAGGGGGACACGCTCACTCGGAGCTCTTGCACGAGTCCTTGCTCCTTCTGTGCCCCTCACCGAGGCCACCGCGGTCAGTCCGTCGGATCCGAAGGCACACGCCTGCACGGCCCGGTGACGCGCTTCCCTTGAGACCTGTCCTCCTGACACGAGGACGGTGGCTTAGTCCTGCCTCTCGCCCCAGGGTCTGCCCAGTGCCGGGCGCACAGCCGGCCGTCGGCGGTGTTGGGGTGGACGGGGGCCTTCGCAGGGGCTGCTCTGCCCCCGGGGTCCTGACTCGGCTCCGTGTCCCCATCCAGGTTTGTGCAGGGCTCGGCGGCACAGAACCCCTACACCTTCTACCACTGGCAGTATGTGGACATCTTCGTGTACTTCAGCCACCACATGGTCACCATCCCGCCGGTGGGCTGGACCAATGCCGCCCACAGGCATGGGGTCTGTGTGCTGGGTAAGAGCAAGGGCGAGACGCCGACCCAGGCAGACCCCTCAGCACGGCTGCCAGAGGACCCCGCGAGGACAGGGCTGTGCTTTGCTGCTCCCGAGCAGGGCGCCTCACCTGGCGGCTGCCCTGACGCGTTAGGACAGGTGAAACAGACTCGTTCTGGAAAGGACAGTAAATATCTTCAACTTTGCAGGTCACTATTGCGGCCACTCGTGAGGCAATAACCTCCATGGATGACAGGCAAGGGAGTGGGTGGTCGCATTGCAGGGAAATAGTTTATAAGCCCTGGGCACAGCCATGCTTCCCGAGCGTCCGCCGGCGTCCAGATCCGTTGCCGGCTTGTTTGACGCCCACGGCGGGGCCCAGGGAGTCTGATTCATAGCCGAGAATTTGGACGTCTGATGGGTTTGCAGGCCACAGCGGGGGCGCTGCTGCAGGAACCAGGCTGTGCACACGGTTGGTGGGGGGAGGCCTGACCTCGCCGGTGTCCTGTCCCGCAGGCACGTTCATCACGGAGTGGACGGAGGGTGAGCAGCAGTGCGAAGCCTTCCTGGCCGGAGACGAGCGCTCGTACCAGGCGGTGGCGGACCAGCTGGTCCTGATGGCCCAGTCCCTCCGTTTCGAGGGCTGGCTGGTCAACGTCGAGAATGCCCTGAGTGTGAGCACGGCCCCTGCTCGGTGCCCGGCCCCGCCCTGCTGCCGCAGGGCGCCCCTGCCCCTCCGCCGTGGCCTCGGCCTCACTCCGGCCCCCCCCCCCGCCCCTGTGGCTCCCTGAACAGTGGCAGGGGCCACCGCCCGTTTCCCAGTGAGAGCCAGCCCCCTGTCTCCGTCATGTGGGGCGAGGTGGAGCCTTAGGTCCGGGGACCTCGTGCTGCTGAGCTGGCCCCCCCCCCGCTCCTTCAGGCGACACCTGTCCTCTCCTGTCCCTACTCGGCTTGGGCCGCTCGTGTGGCTCCCTTTCGCGACACCCCCCTTCTCATGGCGGTTTGCCTGCTGTCTGTGTCCTCCCTGCTCCAGAAAGGAAGGACGGTCGGGTGTCTGGCTGGGCCCGCCCCTCGGTGGCTGTGGGGTGAGGGCCTTCCGGGACCTCGGCTTGGTCGGGGGATCCGTGTGTCCTGGGATGAGGTGTGTCCCGTCTGTCCTGTGCCGGGCCCCTGGGCCTCACGGAGGGTCTGGTCCTCGTCTGTCCCCCAGGGGGCCGCAGTGAGGAACATGCCCCGTTTCCTCCGGTACCTGACGGCGCAGCTGCATGAGCAGGTCCCCGGGGGCCTGGTGCTCTGGTACGACAGCGTGGTCAGCAGCGGGCAGCTCAGGTGGCAGAACGAGCTGAACGAGCTCAACAGGTGAGCCAGCGGGCCGGGCCGGAGGCGGGCATGTGCCTCCCGGCAGCGCCCGGGAGATGGAGATGGAGGAGGCGGGGCCTCCTGGTCGCCGGGGAGATGGAGATGGAGGAGGCGGGGCCTCCTGGTCGCCCGGGAGATGGACATGGAGGAGGCGGGGCCACCTGGTCGCCGGGGAGATGGAGATGGAGGAGGCGGGGGCACCTGGTCACCGGGCCAGCTGGTCAGCGGGTGGGCTAGTGCCTGGTTGCCACGCCGAGCCGGGGGTCATGGCCGTGGGCGACGGGCCCCGCGCTGGGTCACGGAGGCTGCGCCGTGAGTGGACGCGGGCGCGGGAGGGGAGGCAGGTGCGGTGGCGCCCGCCCCTGGCCCCTCACCCCGCCCGCGCCCCTCGCAGGGTCTTCTTCGAGTCCTGCGACGGCTTCTTCACCAACTACAACTGGCAGAAGCAGCACCTGGAGCGCATGCGGGGCCTGGCCGGCGGGCGCCTGGCCGACGTCTACGTGGGCGTGGACGTGTTCGCCCGGGGCGAGGTCGTGGGCGGCCGCTTTGACACCAACAAGGTGGGTGGGGCCTGCGTGCCTCCTCCGGGCTCGGGCCTTCTTGGGGACCTTTGTCCCATCTCAGCTCAAAGGAGAAGGCCGAGGCGACACCCCCAGTCTGGGAGCTGCTGGTTCAATAACGAGTCAGGTTTTTCTGGCAAGGCGAGTCCTGTCGGCAGTGAGGAAGCGGAAGCGGGGTGCGGGGTGGATGCTCCCGCCGTGGGGTGCACGCGGAGGGAGCCTGTCTCCTGGGCCGGCACCCTGTCCCTCTGTGGGTGCCACAAATAAGCATGAGTGACTAATTAACCCCATGTCTGGAGACCCTCCACCCCCCGTAAGTCTAGTAACAGAATTAGAGGTGCCACGAGAGGGATAAAGGGGTGGCCTGGGAACCCCACCTGCAGACCCCCCGCCTGCCCGGCCGTTTCCAGCGGTAGCGCCCACTTCTGGCCATCTGTGGGACTACAGGGATGATCCCGGAAACCCTGGAGTGGGGCTGTGGGTGGGGAGGGGGCAGCCCTGGTCTCCCATTCCAGGCCGGCTATGAAGCCTGCCTGTGTCTGGGTGTCGCTGTGGCCCGCCCAGCATCATCCCCCCCACACCCCCTATTCCCGTGTCTGGGTGTGTCCCAGGGAGCCCCACCCCGTGCCCACCCAACATCCTCCCCCTCCCCCCATGTCTGGGTGTCTGGGAGCAGCCCACCCAGCATCTCCCCCCACCCTGTGTCTGGGTGTGTCCTGGAGAGCCCAAGTCTGGGTGTCATTGTGGCCTGCCCAGCATCCTCCCCGCTGTGTCTGGGTGTGTCCCAGGGAGTCCCACCCTGTGTCTGGGTGTCTGAGAGTGGCCCACCTACCCAACACCTCCCCCTCCCTCTCCCCCACCCCATGTCTGGGTGTCACTGTGGCCCATGGGCCCAGCATCCTCTCCCCACCCTGTGTCCCGGTGTCTGAGAGTGGCCCACCTACCCAACACCTCCCCCTCCCTCTCCCCACCCCGTGTCTGGGTGTCTCTCGGGGATCCCACCCCGTGTCTGGGTGGTGTTGTGGCCTGCCCAGCATCCTCCCCGCTGTGTCTGGGTGTGTCCCAGGGAGTCCCACCCTGTGTCCCGGTGTCTGAGAGTGGCCCACCTACCCAACATCCTCTCCCTCCCCACCCCGTGTCTGGGTGTGTCCCGGGGAGCCCACCCCGTGTCCGTGTCCGGGTGTCACTGTGGCCCGCCCGCCCAGCATCCCCGCCTGGCTGCTGTCCCCCTAGTCGCTGCAGCTGATCCGGAAGCATGGCTTCTCAGTGGCCCTGTTTGCGCCTGGCTGGGTGTACGAGTGTTTGGAGAAGACAGACTTCTTCCAGAACCAGGACAAGTGAGTCCTGCCCGGCCCGGGCCGTGGGCCACGGCCGTGAGGGGCCTCGGGTGTCTCCTGTGGCTTCTCCAACTAGCTCAGGCCTTGCCCTCCAGGGGCTGGTTAAGGCAGGATGGGCGGGGGCGGGGGGTCTAGCCACCTGGGCTGCTTCCCGGGGAGGGAGGGGGCCCTGGAGACCAGACTGCCCGCAGACCGTGTTGGGGAGCTGCAGCCACTCTGGAGGGGACAGCCCCGAGTTTCGAGGACTGAGTTCGGGGTGCTGGGGCCCCCGTACTCTGGACTGGAGTGGCTGTCTCTGCATTTCTCCGCAGATTCTGGAGTTTGTTGACAAGTTACCTGCCCACCCACAGCATCTGCTCCTTGCCCTTTGTCACTTCTTTCTGCTTGGGCATGGGGACTCGGAGAGTCCGCTACGGCCAGGTGTGTGGGGCCGGGGGCCGGGGGCTGTGGGGCTCCTGGCTGCCTTTTCTCCGCGTCCTGGGGCCTTGGGGTCTGTGGAGGGGACGACGGTGGCTCTGCTCTCCCTGCAGGAGGAGGCGGTGGGGCCCTGGTACCACCCAGGCGCCCAGGAGGTCCAGCCCCTGTTCCGAGGGGACGGGCGGGGCTGGGTGAGTGTGCACAGCTGCCTGGAGGACGCCTGGAATGGGGGCAGCTCCCTGCTCCTGCGGGGCGCGATCCCGCCCGCGGTCAGGGCCGTGGCTGTGAGGTAGGTGAGTGAGGGGCCGGCACGGGCGGGGACCCCCAGCTCCTCCCATCCTCTGCCCCGACAGCTCCGCTGGGCAGGCGGGAGGCCAGAACGGACAGAGCCAGGGTTTGTTTCATTGTCGTGGAGAACACAGCACAGGCTTCCCGTCTGAACCGGGGGTCAGCACGCAGCGCCCCTGCTCGCACGCGGGCGGGCAGCCCTCCCCAGGCCTTTGCCCTCTCGCAAACCGGAACTGTCCCCCGTGAACGGCTCCCCCCCCGCCCCAGCCCCGGCGTCCACTTTCCACTTCCTGTTTCTGCGACGTCAGCTGCTCTAGACGCCTCTCGCCGGCCTTGCCGGGGTCTGGTTTGGGGGAGGCTGTCCCCAGCACGGGCTTGTCCCGGGCCTCTCCTCATAGGACCTTCCTCCCCTAGGTTGTTCTCCCTGCAGGTCCCCGTGCCCCCCAAAATCTTCCTGTCCCTGGTGTATAAGCTCGAAGGGCCTTCGAGTGTCAGGGTCGCTCTGGAGCTCACAGCAGGGGACGCGGGCAGCTGTCACATCGGCGGCATCTCGGTGCTGAACGGTGAGGGGCAGGTCTCCCCGTTCTCGGGGCGTCTCGGGGAAGACGGGCGCGGGAGGTGCACGGGGTCGCGGGGCGCTGGTGCTGGCGGTGCTGGGCCATCCGGCCTCTGCTGGCCGTGCCACTGTGGCCAGCGTCGGGCAGGGAGACGGGCCTGTCCACCGGTACCTGTGGCCCGGGCCTGGTGGCCACGCAGCCCCCTTGAGGGGCGCGACGTGCACCTCCGAGACGTGGGGATGGGCCTGGCCTGCTGCCGGCCGTGGCGTCGAGGGAGGACGTCCCAGGGGTCAGGGAGGCATGGTCAGCCCCGGGCGTCCATTCCCGAAGCTGCCTCCCGTCTGTCCCGTTGTCCTTCCTGCGAGGGCCTGGGGCCAGCAGCCGTCTTTCCTGTCCCTGGGCCCCTGCTCAGTGACGCGTCCCCGTGTGGTTTCCTCTGCGTTCTTCCCCTCACGCCAGTGTCTCCTCCCCCAGCAGAAACGGGCTCCAGGCACAGCCCCAGACCCCTGCGGGTGCCCCCCACCCAGCTGGCCAGAGGGACGGGCCGCTGCGGCCAGCAGCTCAGCGGGGGCTGGGTCCAGCGGTGAGTCCCTCTCCTTCCTGTGGAGCCCCCTGCAGGGGACGACCACGCTCCGGTGGGGGTTGAGGAGCGAGGGGGCCTCTGTTGAGAAACCCCAGAACTGGGGGGGTGGCGGGGCCCCGGACTGACCAGGTGAGTTTCAGGCTGCTCCCCCGACGCCCGCCCAGGACACCACGGGGTGCGGTCTCGGTCTCGCCTCAGGCCCGGGGTCCCCACTGGCCGCCGGGCCCACTTGGGGTGGTCCCCCTCCCCCGTGGCCCGGGGCCGGGGACGGCCCCGTGACGGCCCGCGTCTGCCCCCAGCTGCTATGAAGTGAGGCTGCGCGGCTGCCGCCTGCAGGACCTGTCCGTAAGCTTCTCCCGGCCGCCGGGCAGCGAGGACGCGGAGAGCTTCGTCTGTCGCCTCGGAGAGCTCCAGGTGCGGCTTCCGGGGGCCACCTCGTTGGGGAAGGCCACGCCGAGCTGCGTGCCGCCGCCTCGCTCCCCCGGCTGGGGGGATTGGGGTGCAGAGGTGGCTCCCCTGACCGCCCCCGGGCTCTCCGGCTGTCCTTAGTGGCCTCTCTCCCGCCAGGTGGTGGATGCTGACAGCCTGCTGACGCTCCTGCCCCGCGTGCAGGCCACCGCCGTGTCGCACGTCCGCTGGCGGCAGACGCCCCCGCAGGGCGAGGGCCCGCCCGCCGGGCTCCGGCTCAGCTGCACCCTGCACTGGGCCTGCCCCCTGCCCCGCGTCCGATGCTTCCGGGTGCACTGCTGCGGGGGGCCTCCCGGGCCCGAGAAGCCCGCCTTCCTGGGCCTGGCTTTCGTCAACCAGTACCGGGTAGTGGACTTGGCCGTGGCCGCCGCCGAGCCCGGCCAGGATGGCCGCGTGCAGTTCCTGGTGGAGCCTGTCCCCAGTGAGGGCTTCCGGCTGCCCGAGGCCGAGTGGGCCAGGGCGGCCGTGCTGTACTCCGTGCCCGGCACCTGAGTGCGCGTGAAAGCCGTCTCCCGCCTCGCGGCTCGGGCCTCGGGCAGTGGGGGACCCTGGGAGCCCCGAGGGCTGTGGGCTGCGGCTCTCGTGGGGCTCAGTAGCAGGAGAGCTGAGAGGTCAGCTCGCTGGGCTGAGCGTTCCGAGGTGCGTGGGTCCCCGTTTGTGTCTAACCCATCTCTGAAGTTCCCAGGGAACGGGAAGGGGTTCGGGAAAGGTTAGTCCAGAAAGCTCCACGCAGGGTATTTCCTAGCGCCTGGGGACGCCGGCCCCTGCCCCGCAGTGGGGCCGTTGGGAGCCAGCTCTGGGGGGGCAGGCAGGCCCGGAGGGGGCTCTGGGTTCTGAGGGTGCAGCCTCGCCTGCAGCCTTCGTGTGGGGCTCTGGGCCGCCGCCCCTCACTCCCACCCTCCCAGTCTCCCCCACAGCGGGCACCTCGGGTGGGTGTCTGCAGGCCTGCGTCCAGGTGTGTCGGGGCAGCCGCCCCCTCCACTGCGGTCCCCTCCCCCCTGCCCTCTGCAGGCACCTTCCCTCCCTGCCCCTGCGTGCAGCCGCGGCCGGCCAGTGGCTCTGCTCGGGGAGGGAGGGGCTGAGTTAGCTGGACACGGCTTCTCCAGCCACACTGCCCCCTGGTCGACAGCTGGGTCACCATGGTGGTTCCCTGGGGTGGGGTCTCTTGGCTTTGGGTAATCCCGTTTCTCTCCAGGGCCCAGAGAAGGGTCTGCTGTGACCCTTTGATGCAGCAGGGTCAAAGGTCTGAGTTCCTCGTCTTGGGGTCTCGCCCTAGGCCCATGGTGGGGTTACTTTCCCATCCCCCTGTCCTCTGCCTGTGCTGCTGGATGTGGAGCTAAAGGCTAGGACCCTGGGGTGACCTCCCAGCTGCCGCGTGCCCCAGCGGGGGGTCCCCGCGCTCCACTTCACGCTGTAGTGAGGGAGAGACGCCACCAGGTGGCAGTGCAGCCACATCGCCGCCCTGCGCCCCCCACCCCCACCCTCCTTCCACTCCGGTCCCCACCGCCACCCTCCCTGCCTCCTCAGCAGTCATGGAGCCCTCGGTCCCCTCTCCTAACTGGAGATAGCGTGCTCTCCATGGCCCACGGGCGTGGCCGGCCACGCGTCCCCGTTCGGGGAGCAGGCCCCAGCAGGCCCGGCTGGCCCTGCAGCTGCCACGCTTCTGCTGTGGCAGTTCCCTGAGTGCTTTCAGCCTGTCCCATTTGAACCCGGGGACCTGGGGCGGGGCTCCCTGAGTCCCCAGAGGTGGGAGCCGGTGGGGACAGACCGGGCTGGGCACCCGCAAGCGGGTGGCACAGCCATTACGGCTGCTGCCCTTTGTAAAAAACGCTGGTTCCCCCGAATATTTTATGCAGAGGAGAGGAAAATTCAATAGTGGCAATTATTTTTTCACAGTCTGGTGAGCAAGCACTTAGAAGTAAGGGGTGTGGCAGAGCACGGAGTGGCGGCAGCACACAGCCCTGCTCCCGCCGACCGCCTGGGCGCGTGTGCAGGACTATTAGCGTGTCGGCCTCTCGGCCTGTGCCCCCCCTGGTGGCTGTAACTGCTCTGAAATAAATCACCCGAAGCTGTGAGAAACGAACTCCGGTCTTGGTCTTGGTGACACGCGTCGTGGGCTCGGTCGGCTCAGAGCCGGCCCCGTCCCAGCCCCTGGCCCGAGGTGTTCAGCTCCTGGTCTGGAGCGCGCTGTTTCCCTTCCTGGTTCCCCCGCCTCTTCGGGGGTGCTGGGAGGGGGCCCCTCCTCCATGCCCGCCTGGAGCAGCGGGTGTACCCCGAAGCGGCTCCTTGGGCGAGACCTCAGGGTCCTCCCCCTGCCCCCAGCACCAGCAGCGGAAGCTGCCCCAGCTCTGCCCAGCTGCCGGCCTGTCCCCGGGGCCGCTGGGGGAGGCAGTCGGGAGGAGGGGATGCCCTCAGGCCCCCTGGCTCCAGCAGGGGCTGGCTGCACCCTGGGACCAGCTGCCAGCCCTCTGCTGCCCGCCACCCTCGGCGCCCCGGAGCTGCCAAACCAGAAAGAACCGTCCTGGTTTGAAGAAAGAAACCTTTATTAATAATCTTAATAATAATACTGCTGATTCGAATGGTCACACCTCGGAAGCATACGGGATGGTAAGAAAGGAAGCGGGGGGCCTGGCTGCAGTCCGGGGGGGCCGGGCGTGGAGCTGCTGCAAGAAAAGGGTCCAGCACGGCGGGGGGCCCTGTCCAGGGCAGCCGGCGGGGCGGGGCTATGTACACCGAATAGAAAAGGCCACTCGCCGAGGGGCGTCGGCAGCGGGTGCGGAGGACAAAGTGAGGCGTCTTCTCGCGCGTGTCGTGTCGTGAGGCGGTGCTGGGGCCACGTCGCGATCCCCGGGGGGGTCCCGTCACTTCCTGCAGCTGCCCCGACGCCAGCCACCTCTGCCCAGCCAGAGCTGCTGCTGCTGCGCCTGCCGTCCGTGGGCCCCAGCCCTGCCCTCCCTGCTCTGGCCTGGCCCTGGGCACCCGCAGCGCCAGGCTGAGTCCCAGCCTGGCCTTCCCTCACACCGACCAGGCCCAGGGCCACCTCTGGACAGGGTCCTGCAGCTAGCCAGGGCATGACCTCGACCTCCACCTCGAGGCCTCCACCCTCCCACATTTGTGGGTCCAGGAGATAATCCCGAACTCGCAGCCCGGGAGCGCCCCCAGTTCTGGAACCGTGTCAGCCCTTGGTGTTGGGGTCAGGCCCCGGGCCGCTGGTCGGACACCCTCTGTGGCCTGCGGCACGCGGGCGTTGGTGGCATGGCGGGGGCGTGGGGAGGAGCTGGGGCCAAGAGCAAGACACAGGGGGAGTGGGCGTGGCCGGAGCCAGAGCCCTGGGAATGGAAAGCTGCCCCCCTCCCCCGCCCGCCCGCCCGGACCTAGCCGTCCCCTCCACTGGCACAGCTGGTGACAAAGGTCACGTCCTGCCGGCCCGGCCCACCCTGGCCTGCGCCCGCTCCACCGCCCGGCCCTGTGCATCCCTGGACGCGGGGCGGGAAAGGAAGGCTCGACTTGACGGAGCCCGCGGCCCCTTCCCCTGGCTCCACCCCTGCCCGGGACGGAGGGCGCGTCCCACCCGCGCTGCCTCTGCCGGGCTGGGCACCGGGGCTGCTCCTCGCTGCGCTCGGCCGGCTCACGGGGCCCGGACGTGGTGGGTGCTTCTTGGTTTGGTTGGTTGGTTGGTTGGTTGGTGCTTGGATCTTAGCATCTTTTTTTGTTTTGTTTTTTGTTTTGTGATTTTTTTGTGTGTTTTTTTGTTTTTGCCCTTCGTGGTCCAGGAGGGAAACGGCGGGAGTTTTCACTAGAACAGAAGAAACAGAGAGACGGGTTTGCAGCGTCACGGACGCGACCGCAGGCCGTCCTAGGATGGGGCCCGTCACCCTCAGGGCAGGCAGGACGGGGGGGTGCTGGGGCTGCGCCCTGACGTCCCGGAGCCCCCCAGACCTGGCCCAGGAGAGCAGAGCTGAGCACCCAGCCTCCACGTGGGGTCCGAGGCGGGCATCACCCCCTCCTCCCCTGCTCTCCCCTCAGGCACCCCCTCTGAAATGCACCCCGATAAAAGGGTGTTTCTGAGCTCGGAGGAAGGGACGGAGGCACACGGCAGGGCCCGGCTGGCTGGGGCCACCTCAGGCGTGTCACGCAGAGGGGACAGCCTGCCGCTCGGCGGGCACAGGGCGGACGCTGCGGGACGGCCCTCGGCCACTGCCAGGGGCGCGGCCGTGAGACCTCCAGGTGGCCCAGCAGGGCCATGACTTCCTACAGCTTCCCGCTGAGGACCCCCCTGCCGCCCCCCAGGCTGGTGTGGCTCCCGCAGGACCAGTGGGAAACGTGGTTGATACAGTGTAATCGGCAACGTCAATTTCAGTCAGTTTCAGAGACACAGTCCTGTGGCTGGGCGCAGGGAGCACGACCAGGGCCGGGAACCCAGCAACAGGTGGACGGGAGCCCCTGGCGCCCGGGACCCCAGGGGAGGGGCGAGGACCGTGGCCTGGACTGGCCGAGGTGGCCTCCTGGCCCAGGCATCTTCTGTGGCTCTGCAGACTCCAGGGGTGGGGAGTGGGTGGCCCTCGTGGGTGTGCTGGCTCTCTTGCCAGCTCCCTGGGAAGGCCCTCCGCCCAGCCGAGCCCCTCCCCCTGAGCGCCTACTGTACCTGAACCGGCTGTGGGGGGAGGGGGCAACGAAACAAAATCAAGACAGGACGCGAGCTTTCAGACGTAAGGGCTTAACCAGGGTCAGCGACACACAGGCCACCTTGTGGGGGGGACACCAGCTGGCTGGAGGCCAAACCTCTGGACCTTAGAGCCGCAGGGGTCAGCCGCGTGTGTCACTGCCCGGGATGGAGGGGTGCATGCCCTCCCGGCGGCCGTGCCTGCTCTCTGGGGTGTGTGCTAGGCAGCCACAGTGAATGCTGTCAGGGGCTGGGCCTCTCGCTAGTAGGGGGTGAAGCGGCTGTACCCTCCTGGGCAGAGGCTAGCCTGCAACATCGAAGATGGAAAACAGCCAAGACAGGACGCGAGCTTTCAGACATAAGGGCTTAACCAGGGTCAGCGACACACAGGCCACCTTGTGGGGGGGACACCAGCTGGCTGGAGGCCAAACCTCTGGACCTTAGAGCCACAGGGGTCAGCCGCATGTGTCGCTGCCCGGGAGGGAGGGGTGCATGCCCTCCCGGCGGCCGTGCCTGCTCTCTGGGGTGTGCGCTAGGCAGCCACAGTGAATGCTGTCAGGGGCTGGGCCTCTTGCTAGTAGGGGGTGAAGCGGGTACGGCTGTACCCTCCTGGGCAGAGGCTAGCCTGCAACATCGAAGATGGAAAACAGCCAATCAGGACCGCCTTTGTGTGTGTGTGTGTGTGTGTGTGGTGGGGGAAGCAAAAATTAAAAAAAAAAAAAAAAGGAAAAACAGAAAGAGAAATGGCTAACTCCCGTTTCCTGCCCCGTCCTGGTCTGTCTTGGGGAGAAGGGGCGTGGCTGTCACGGCAGCCTGGAGGGCCCTGGGCCTTTCCAGCGAGGTGGTGGTCTCGGGCCGGGGTGCCTCTGGGTGACACGGTTTGAGATATCCCTTGGAGACTGTCTTGGCTCAGGCCTGGCCTGTCACTGCCCTTTCTCCTTCATCTGGGGGTCTCTGAGCGAGAGCCCCACCTCCTCAGCGCCCAGGGGGGCTGCTGCATGGAGGGATGGGCCCCTCCACACACAAGGGGGGGCCTCCTGTCAGGGTGCCCTGGCCTTGGCTCCACCAGGAGGGGCTGCGCCTGCTGGCCCAGCTCCAGCAGGCGTTCTGGGCCCACCCCTCGTCCTGCCGGGGACATTTGGCATTCCTGCTCTCGCACGTCCCGGCTCTGGGAGGCCGCCGTAGGGTCCTCCTACCCCAGCCACCGGTGTAGCCAGAAAAGTGGGTGGTGGTGGTGGGAGGGGATAGAAAATCTTAAAAATAAAAAGTGAGAACATAAGGCGGCTCCC
>PVKZ01004879.1:32183-67179 GCA_004027375.1 Macroglossus sobrinus
GAAGGCCGTGGGCCAGGCTGGGGGAGGTGGGCCCCGTCTCCCCAGGAGATGGCCTGCAGACCCAGCCCCGGGCCGCAGAGGGGTCCAGCAGGGGGGCCTGGGTGAGGAACGACGGGCAGCTTTTGCTCCCCCCTCGATGTGAGCCAAGGGGCCGCACGGTGGAGACGAGACACAGGACTGGGGCACGGACACACCCGCACGAGGGGGAGCGGGAACGGGCCGCCTGCCTCAGGAGCCTCTGCCGGGAACGTTTCCTCTGATTTTCCCGGGGCGGGTGCGGGGAGGGGCGCCAGGCAGGACGTCACAACCAGGCTCAGGAAGCGGGGCCACACCGGCTGCCCCCCCAGAGGACCAGACGTCACCGCTGGGCAGCTGACCGCCCTCTAACTCCGCAAGGTCACAAAGGGGCCAGTCCCCTCCAATTCCAGTCCAGGCCTCGGTGCTTCCAGCCACTAGGTCGGGGTCACAGGTCAGAGGTCTGGGCCATCCTAAGGGCCCGCCCGACCGCCTGGGCCACAGCGCTGTGCCCTCTTGGTCACAGCCGGTGCCACGGGCCAGGCCGGCCCGGCCTCCTTACCATGGTTCCGATGCTGTAGGTCGCCGGGGGGCCGATGGCGTGGTGGTAGGGGTCAGCTGCTGCATAGACTCGGCCGTAGCTGGGGAGGCAGCACGAGCGGCGGATGGGTGAGGGTGGCACTGGTCTCCCACCTCCTCCCGTTTTCTGGGTTTCCCCCATCGTGGGTCCCCCCGAAAGGTTCCCCCGCCCCTGCCCGCACGCCCTCCTTGCTGGCATTCCGGCCTGTTGGGAAGGAAGTGTCCAGAACCCTCTGTTCAGGGTGCTGACTGGACCAGGGCAACCTGCTCTGCCCTGTGCCACGAGGAAGAGATGACAGGGTCCCCAGGGCTGGTCTGGAGGGAAAAGGAACCTCGCTCTCCATAAAGTGAAAGGAAGGGGTCCAGAGAAGGGAGGGGAGACCCGGGGGGTGTGGGGGGCAGCGCTGTGTCCCCCATGCCCTTCCTCTGTTTAGCACGTAAAATACTGGCTCCTTAGAGGACACGGCCGAGCCGTGGAGGTGGCACCTGACAACAGCCCCACACGCTGAGGATGCAACGAGACTTCGGGGAAGGTGTGGGTCAGAGGGCACCGCCTGCCACTGGGAGGGCGGGCCAGGTGGTGCCCAGGCCAGAGCCAGCACAGTGGACAAGAACAGCGGCTGCCCTCCATGAAGCGTCCACCACGTGCCCTGTACAGGGCTGGGCATGTTCCCCAGGCAGGGGCGACGAGGCCAAGAGGTCAGTGCCCGCAGGGAAAGACGCCAGGCTGAGCCCCCCCAAGATGCCCCAGGACCCCACTACGAAACCAAGCCCGCTGCCCACCAGCTTCGGGCGAGCACAGCTGGGCACCGAGGCCCACCTGGTCTTGCCGCACCCCGGGGGCCGGCGGGCAGGCACGGCGTGCCCTTCCCGGAGCCACGGGGTCTCGGACCCGGGTGCTCCTGGCCACCTCCCTCACTTGGGGTCTCCAGAGCTTGTGGGGGGCGGTCAGGCCTCCTGGGTTGAGACTCAGAGGAGCTGTTTGCTACTTGAAAACTGGGGCGTCCACAGTGCCCCCACTGTGCAAGTATATAAAGTGATTCTAGAAGTTGGGGGTGGGGCCTGCCGGCGTGGGGGTCTCCATGCCCATTCGGACCTGCTCTCTTCTGTGCCCACTGGGGCGAGGCACCCCCAGGCCCTGAGCAGTGGATGAGTCTGCCTGTCTGAGCCCAGCCCTGCGGGGACCACTCTGTCACCTCCCCGTCCCTGTCCCCCTCCCGCCCAGCTCAGCTCCCGCCCCAGGCGGTACCTGTCACTGTAGGCTGTGGCGGCTGCGGCTGCTGCAGGCTGGGCGTACCTGTAGGCTGCATAGCCTCCCTGCGGGGGAGAGGGAGGGAGGGACACACAGGGGCTCAGTGGGGCGGACATGGCCTTTCGACCTTCACCTTGGCCAGTGCGGGCCTGGGGACACCTGGCCTCTGGCCGGATGAAGGTCTGAGGACGACGCGGTCAGGCCCCGCGCATGGAGGTGAGGTGGGGTGGGGTGTCTGCAACCCTCGCTCGCTCTGTGACTCGTGCGCACAGCACGCATTGGTGGCCACCCACGTGGCTCACTGTGTGTGAGGCTGCAGCACCATAGGTGCCCACAGACCTACCACCAGGCCGGCGAGCCCCTGACTTGGATGCCGACGGGCACGGAGAAGCCACGGCTGACCCCAAGTGTCCTTCTGGACACCGGGAAGGGATGAGAGCAAAGGGCAATGGCTCAGACCACGCCCTGGCCCTGGCCCAAACGGACCTGGTGTCCTGGTGTCCGTGTGGGGTGGGGGTCGTCAGTGCTACAGGAAGCAGGAAGTGCCACCCACGATGGGAGAGAGGAGACGGGACCCCACCCAAGGGTCTGCCTGGGGCCCCTGCCTCCTGGTTTCTCTCCGAGCCTCGCCCTTGGGGGGGGGGTCAGTCAGTGACCTCAATGTGGTCGCGTACCGGGGAGCCCTGCCCACTGCCCTATCATACAATGCCTGGTGAGGGTAGGGCGCCCCGTTACTGTTCCCGCCGTGAACACGGACGCCCAGGTCCGGCTGTGTGAGGTCCCGGGAACGTGATGCTCCGGGCAGGCCCGGCGTAGGGGATGGGGGTGGGGCTCGCCCGCCTGAGTCCCAGCCCCGGGGCTGGGGTGGGGGGCAGTGGGACGGGGGTATGGAGGACGCTGACCGCCCCCAGGAGGAAGCCGAGGCCCGGACGGCACCCTCCCCGCCCCCGAGACCCCACTTACATAAATCTCAGCACCGTAAAAGCCGTCCTGATACACGACCCTGGAAGCAAACGGACAAGAGAGAGGGGGGAACGCTGGAGCGGTGGGGTAGGCCGGCTCCGGAGTCTGCTGAGGAGGGAGCAGGCAGGGTGCCGGCCCTGCCCACGGGACCGGCATTTTAACGAGCGTTTGCTCCAGCGCCCTGTTTTGGTATAACAATAGAGTAACACCCTTGCTGGTCAGCTCCTTTCCGCCCAAGCCCAGGGGCCCCCCCGCAGCCTGTCTCTCCCTGCCCCCGCTCCACCCCGGCAGCCGTCCTCGTCAGGGGCCGGGGTCAGGGGCCGGGGGGCACGGGGCCTGGGGAAATGGTCCAGGAGGGCTTAGCGAAGGCCCTCGCTGACCCCCAGGGCCCACCACGCCCCACCAAAGCATCTGACAGGGGCTCCAAATGCCCCCTGCGTGCCAGGGACCCCTGGTTCCCGTGGCAGAGTGGGGGAGGGGGCACAGTGCAAAGGTCTAGGGGTCACCACAGCTAACCCCCCAGTTCTGGAAAGGCTGCCTAGCCCCTCTGGCTGCCCAGGCTTCCCTCCCTGCACCCCCTGGGCCTTTCCCCACGCCTCCCTCCCCGCGGGCGCCCCCAGACACTCACGCTCCGTAAGTCGGGATGGGGGGCGGGGGCGGCGCGGCCCGAAACGTGTTGTACACAGCCCGGCCCCGGCCCCGTAGGTGCGCGCCCCTGTAGGCCAAGGCTGTGCCGGTGGTGGGGTAGGGGAACCCCGTCACTGCAGGAGGGGGGGCGCGGGAGAGGAGACGGTGTGAGAAGGCGGGGGAGGCGGGGTGAGGGCATCCACACTGGCCCCCAGGCCCGATCACACCCACTTCCCACGTGCCACGTGGACCACCCCTGCCCGCCACCGCATGCAGCCCGCTCGCCGGCCACGCCCATGCCACGCCCCCGCCTTCCTGACCAATGACCGCCCAGCGCCCGGCAGGCCCCGCCCCCCGGCCTGGCATTTACCTGCATAGAATTCAGGCCCGTACACCGCGCCCACCACGGGGTTGAGCTTCCAGCCTAGGACAGAAGCAACGCATCTCGTCACGGTCTTCCCCATCTCACCCCTGCACACTGCACCCGGGGAACCCCAGAGACACCAGGCTGAGCCCCAGCGGGGACGTTAGAGGGCGTGGCCTCTGCAGGGAGCTGGCCGGAACGCCCTCCAGTGCAGGAGGCGGGAACACTGACCCCTGCCTCCTCTTCCAATGCTACGGCCTCAGTGGCTGGGCTCCTCACTGCTTCTTAATAACGGGGAGTCTCTCCCAGACGGTCCCCCTGGGCGTCTTCTTGACTCTTTTCCCACGGTGGCCCTCCCCAGCCCGTCCCCAGCCTCCCCGTCCCCCCAGCCCCAGCCCCAACCCCAGCCCCAGCAGCGTGGGGTCTGTGACCTCTGCAGGAGGTCAACAGGCATGAGGGGTTCAGGCAGCGTGATAGCTCAGTCGTGGGCGCGTGGGGGTGCTGTCTGGTATGGGCGCCAGGCTGCCCCCCAACCTGGGAGGGCCAGAGGCTGCCAGATGGGGCTTGGCCTCTGCCCACGACCTCCTCCCACCCCTGCCCCAGGGCCTGAGTCCCGGGCAGAGCTCCCGAGGGCCATTGCCTCTCTCGGAAGTAGCCGGAGAAGGTGCCTGGGGCGGGGGGCCTGGGGAGGGGGGCCTTTGCCACGTGCCACTCCTTATGAACCCGCCGAGGTAGGTGTCGCACATCTCACTCTACAGATGTCTGAGTGTTGGCTCAGCTGGGCCTCACGGAGCTGTCGCGTGGCACGGCCACATTCAAAGCCGGCAGTGGGACACCAGACCCATGTTCCTGTCCCCCGGCCATGAGCTGCACCCCAGCCTCTCTCCCCGCCGGTGGGCCTCTCGGGGGCGGCTGCTCTGGGCCAGGCTGCCTTTCCCACCAGAGACCCAGGGGCACGAGTGTGTGTCGGCTCCCACCCGAGGCCTCTGGGGGTGGGCACCAGCTGCCCTTGAGTGGGCTCTGGCCCTAGCCGTCCAGAAAGCGTGGGCAGTTCTCAGCCTCAGCTGGATCCTGGACAGCGTGGCAGAGCGCTGGGCCGCGCCAGGCCAGGCCATTGGCGGGTGGCAGACTCCATCTGTGAGTCCCACAGACAGATTCTAACAGCCCCAGGGCTGGGCAGGAGGCCCTGCCCCTCCCGCAGGCCCACCCTCCACCAGTCTGGGGGCCACCGGTCACCCTCACCCCCCGGCATGACTGTTTGAGTCTGGCATCACTGCTGGACTCTGAAATCCTCTGTGAATCTCGGGTGAGGAGACAAGAAGCGTTTCGTCTCCTGGGGAGACCTCAGTCCCGAGAATGAAGGCTTCTCAGTCAGAATCCACGACGGAGCAGCGTCCCGGAGCCGGTGACCGGAACCCCGTCCCCGGGCGTCCATCCTGGCGGCTCTCCTGGGTTCGTCCTGGGTTCGTCCGTGCTTGGTGGCCGAACTGCTGTGGCCGCTGGCTCCACACCGCCACCTGCCAGCTCCGGGGGCCTGGCTGCCTCTGTCTGTTTCTCTGGCTTTCCGGCACCTCCGCCTGTCACAGCAGGCCCCACGGCGCTGTCGGGGACCCCGGATCAGGGGCTGCCCGAGCCTCTTCAGGGTGGCCCTTGTTTCTTCTGGCCGAACCCGGAGAGTTTGTTTTCTGGTGCGAACGTCCACCCACCGGCCGATGCGTCTGAGGGCTCTGCCCCTTACGGCGTGTCCGAGCGGGCCCGCCACGCTTCTGGGCCACCAGAGCCCGCGTTCGGAGAAGCCGCCAGGCTGGGCCGCTCAGCCCGTGCTCCGAGGATGTTTATGTGACGCCGTCACGGTGAGCGGCGGCTCCTCCCTCTCTCCGCCTGTCACTCACACGGCATCGGCTCCGGGCCGTTCCGTGACATGATGTGGTCCTTCGGGGGTGGCTTCTGCTCAGTCTCATTGTCGGTCCAGAAGTCAGAGGCGCGTGGCTTCTGGGCAAAGAGTGGGCAGCTGGCTCCGGTGCAGCCCCGATGACCACCCAGACCGCGTGTGGTGTCCGCTGCCGTCTCTCCCTCCCCGGGCCCAGCACAGATGACAGACACCCGCCCGGCAGAGCCAGGCACCCCTGGGCTCTGAGAGTCCCTGAATGCGCCTGGTGGGATGGGAGCCACAGCAATCTGGTCTAACTCAGGACACGGGGTGGGGGCCGTGGCCAGCTGCCCGCTGTCCTGCTATAGGCATCCTGCTGGCCCAGCCAGCACCTGACGCTCACGGCACCGGGAGAGACGGGGTGGCTCCGTCCCCTCTGTCCCCACCAAGCGTGCAAGTCGGAGCCAACTTCCTGCAGGGAGTGTCGGCCGGACCGAGCGGGGCTGCTGCCCCTGGCAAGGAGACCGAACCCCAAAGGGCCCTGCCCAACGCCGTGGCAGCTGCGCTCAGACCAGCGCCGCGCCTGGAGGCGCTGACGCGCGGTGACAGAGGACGGTCCCTCGGCCTTGCCTCCCGCGGCCAGCGCTCAGCAGCAGCTTCCTCTCCAGAGAGGGCCGGCCACTTCCGCCCGGGCAGTGTGCGGCACGGTGCTCAGCCGAGGCACAGTGCCGCCAGCAGGCCCGGGGAGCGGGGGTATGGTCCCTCTCACCGTCACCGTGCGCAGTAACCTCTCAGCACCTTTGGCCCGGGGCCGCCCTCGGTGCTTAGGGATTAAGAATGACCCAGGACGTGGCCAGCACCCCGCTGTGCCGAAGCCTGTCTGCGTGGGTGTGGGTGCCACGCTGGCCGGAGTCTCGCCAGCCGTGGGGGCGGTGCTGGCACAGCGGGGTGCTCAGCATCACCGGATACCAGCAGCCCCGGCTCCTCTGGGGCCTGTCCGGCGGGCAGCCCTGCGGGCACCCCGGGGCCCCGGCTCTTACCGTTGGTGTAGGGGTTCACTGTCTTCTTGTTGGTCATGACCCGGGCGGTGGCATTATTCACCTGCCCGGAGAGAGGGAGGATGGGGTGAGAGGGTGCCCCCCTGGAGGCCGCTGGCCGCCCAGTCCTGCTCTGCGCTTCTCTGCTGTGGCCCCCTCGGAGACGGCACCGGGGTGCCCAGGAGGCGGCACGGGACAGCTCTGCTGCCACCGGACCCCGCCCTGGCCCGCCCTGCTCCCCGGCCTCCTCTCCCCGCCTCCGGGAGGGGTCACCACTGCTCACAGTGCTGGCTCGTGTCCAGCCAGGCCAGGACCCGGCCCCCGGCCCCCGGCCCCTGGCTCAGGCACTGCGCTCAGTTCCCCTGGCTCCCGACTGCCCCGTGGCTGTTCCCACAAACCCGCCTCTCTGCCCAGAGTGCTTTCGGGCCAGCGAGCAGACCCACCCCCCGGATGGCCGCTGACGCCTCCTAGCTGCGGGCAGCAAGGTGGCTGCCCCTCCTTGTGAGGGTAGCACCCCGTTCCCCAGAGGCCAGCAGAGCTTTCTGAGGGGGCCCATGAGCCGTGGGGGGCAAGTCCCTGGTGATGCTGCCCAGGTGGCCAGACGGCTGCAGGAAGGGGGAGGAAGCTCTGGACCCCCCATCCCCCACTCCAAGTGCCGCCCAGCACCGGGCTGGAGCCCCTGTGACCTGCGCCTCTAGCACCGCCCCCTACTGAACGTCACCCCGACCCTCCCGCCCTCCTCCCCTAGCTGCTGACCCTCTCCCCCTCCCCTCGCTGCCCTGCCTACAGGGGAGCCCGGCACCCATACACCCAGAGCCATAGCACTGGGGCGAGGGCACGCAGCCCACGGGGGGCAGCCCGGGAGGAGGCAGAGGGGTCAGGAGGGGACCCCTTGCCTTCTTTCCCAGCTGTCCTTCTGGGCTGGGTCCCCTTCGAGGCCCTGGCCATTTGCTGCTGACCCTCAGGGGACAAAGGCTGGAGAACACTACAGGGTGATGGCAGTGTGGGTGGGGGAGGGCAGGGGGGCAGCTGTGGCTCCCTGTGAGGGGGGCAAGGGGGTTAAATGGTCCTGTCCCACCTGGAGGACAGACCAGACTGCCTGGGGTCCTCGGAGCTGCCAAGCCTCAAACGCACGCTCTCTGGGGTCTTCCCAGCATCTGGCTGATCCCCCAGCTGGGGGGCCTCCTCCAGGAAGCAGAGGGAGGCAGGGGAGGGGCTCCCTTGGGTGGCCCTGAAGTCTAGACCTCCAAGAGTGGTACGTGATGGGCCGGGGTCGGGCCTCAGCGTGGTCCTGGCCTGGCCTGGCCCCTCCCTGTCCTGTCCCGGGGTCCCTGCCTGGCCTGGCGCTCTGCGGGGCGGCAGGGGGGCTGGGGTGGGGGACCCAGAAAGACGGGCGTCCCTGCCACAGCACACTTATCTGAGCACCTCAATTTTCCGTCCCTCTACGATCGTCCCATTCAGCTTCTCCCGGGCTCGGTCAGCATCTGAGCTAGTTTCAAAAGTTACAAACCCAAAGCCCTGTGAGCGGAGAAGGACAGACACGGAGAGAGAGACACAGGATGAGAAAAAGGAGAACAGAGGAGGCACAGGGGTGGGGGCAGGGCGATGAGAGATGGGGCGGGGGGGGGAGAGAGAGAGAGAGAGAGAGAGAGAGAAGGGGGTTGAGTCGGCTGAGCTGGAGGAGACTTAGGCAGCCCAGGGGTCTGTCCTGTGCCACCAGCAGGGCGCCCAGGAGGGGTCCGGTGCCAGGCGGCGGCAGCCTTTGGCCTGGGCCTGGCCTGAGCTGACCGCCTGGCTCCTGTGAGGGGACTGGCCAGGGCTACGACAGAGAGGCTAAGCTAGCAGAGTCCAGGGCTGTCACCCTAAGGCCCCCCGGGAGGGGGGTGGAGGGCGAGGCAGGGGGAGCAGTGTTCTGTCTTCCTTCCCACTGGCCCACCCTGCGGCCCCTCCCACCAAGCCTGGGGGCCTGCCCGGAGGCGGCGGCCAGGGGCTCCCGGTGCAGACAGAGGTCCCGACGGCTTAGAGGCTTAGAGGCTTAGAGGGGAGGACAGCAGCGCAGCAGTGACAGACAGTGGGGCGGGCGGGGCTGAGGAGGGGAGTACAAGCACCCGTGTCGCTCAGGGGTCCTCGGGCGGGGCCGGGCGAAGCTCTCCAGGACGGAAACGCACATGTCACACGTTAGCCTGGCGGGACCTACAGCCGGCGCGGTAAGGTGGCGCCTCTGGGCGGCACCCACCTTGGAGCCCCGCTCGTTAAAAATGATCTCCACGTCTAAAATTTTTCCGAATTGCTGCGGAGACAGAGAGGGGCGGGGGAGATGGGAGAAGGTGCGTTAGGAGCCGCCCCACGCCCCGCACCTGGCGTGCCTGCTCCCCGGCCTGGCCCTGCTCCACCCTCGGCTCGCGAGGAAGCAGGCACTCGGTGTGGTGTGAGGGGGACCGGGGCGCCCCGCCCCACCTTCCTGTGGGGAGAGCGGTTCCTGCCCGGGCTCCAGTCCCATCTACGTGCCCGGGCTATGGACGGTGTCCGGTGAGCGTGGCGTCATCACCAGGGGTGTCCTGTCCTCTCCAGCTGGGACTCTGCTACACGATGCTGACAGCCCCCCAGCCACCCCTGCCTAATTCACACTAACGGGTGAAGGGCTATGGAAAAGTCCTCCCCAAGGGCGGGGTTGCTGAGCAGGAAGCAGGAGCCCCTGGGAGAGAAAGTGCCACGGAGGGGTCTGTGCGGGCGCAGAACGGTTGAGGCTGGACCCCGGGACCCTCTGCCTGACCAGGTGGGACGCACTGGCCAGGTGGGCCCGACACCCTGGCTTCCTGTCTACCATCACTGGCCCGGAACTAGAGGGGCAGCCTGTCTCTCTCATCGGCACGGGAGCCCACAGCCAGTGACGGGGTCCCCAAAGTGCCAGTGGCGCCCCGAGGGGCCTGTCCTGAGGCCTGCAGCGATGGGTTTCTCCTTCACCCCGAAACATGCGAGAGGCGGGTGTCACGGGGTAGCAAGGCGGCGTGGAGCCGGCCAGCAAGGCAGTCCCGACTGCCGGGTGCCGGAGAGAGGGGGAAGGTGCCCGCCCTGGGGCAGGGACCCACTGAGCTGCGGGTGTCAGGTGGGGACCGAGTTTTGGGGATCATTAGGATGGGTGGGTGATGAGACCGTAGGGCTCAGGTCAGCGAGAGCTCCCCAGTACAGCTGCTTTAAGGGGGACCCCAGGCTCAGGGGCTTTGCTGGCTGCACGAGTCCAGGGCTGAGAGGGGCAGAGTCCTCCTTTGCTAATAATTCTAAATCCTGCCCGCACCCCGCCATGCATAAGCCCCAAATCCTAAAGGGCCTGGCCCCTGAGACGGGGAGCGGGTGTCTGGGTGAGCTCCAGCGTGGGTGCCGGGGGTCCTGAGGCCACTGCTATGCACCTCCGTTTGCCTGACACACCCTGTGGGGTGGGGTGGCGCGAGGGGGGTGGGGTCCAGGGCCCAGGGGCCGCCTGGCTCTGGGGCGATGGGTGGCACAGCACAGGTGGGGAGAGTCGGGTGAGGTGAGGGAGGGCAGGGCGGAGCAACACGAGCCAGGCGCACCTGTGCCCCGTGCTAGGCGCACCCGTGCCCCGAGCCAGGCGCACCTGTGCCCTCCAAGCCAGGCGCACCTGTGCCCCGTGCTGGGGCGGCTGGGAGCCGGGAGGCTGCAGGGCTCCGGGCTGAATGCCTGGCTGGTGCCCGCACACCCGCCCTCGTGGCGGCCCAGCACCCAGTGGGGTCAGCACCTGCTGGGTGCTCAGGCAGGCGGCAGGACCACAGGGCTGAACCCCACAGTGCAACCTAGGACGGCCCCGGGGGACGCTGGGAGGCAGTCAGGCACTGGTGTCCCATCACTGGGCACCTCCTGTCACCCCCCCGGGGGGAGCGGGCCCAGAGTGGCTGAGTGCCCGGCCCCTGGGCACACGGGCGAGGCAGGAGCCGGACGGGATGGCTGCTGGGTGTGTGGCCTGGCCTGGCTGCCCCGCAGGGGTCCTGCAGCCCTGACCAGCAGATGGCAGCAGAGAGAGAGCCTGGCGGGGACTGGCCGTGGCTCTGAGGGGCCGTGGGAAGCCCCGGGGACAGGACGGTGGGGAAGGGCGGTCTGGCGGGGGGGGGGTCCACAGCTGCTGCAGACGCCCTACCCTGAGCTGTGTCCTTCCCCCCTCCCCCGTCCTCCCTCCCACCCCGCAGACTCAGGGCCCCGAGCTGGCGGCGGGTGGGGGGCCGCGCACACTCACCCCGAACATTTGCCGCAGGTCGGGGTCCCTGAACCGGAAGGGGATGTTGGAGACGTGTAGCCGCTTGGGCTGCTGCTTCTCTGTGGGGTCGGGGGCGTGGAGAGGCTGGCTGTCCGTCTGTGCCGCCTCGTCTGTCTGCTGTGGGGAGAGAACCCGGGCTGAGGTGCGCCTCTCAGCCCCCGCCCCACGGGGAGGGGACCCTCTCCCCGACGCCCGTGCCCCCGCTCCCGGGGCCGGCACCCGCACACACGGGCATGCGGGCAGATGGTTTGCACGGAGGGCTCAGCAGCGTCTCAGCCTCAGAGGTGCCGCCCGCCAGGCCTGTCCCCGAGCTGTGCCTGTGACAGCCCGCAAGGCACAGCCTTACTGGCCCTATGCTTTGCTCCCTCCGCCGGGCCGTGTCCACAGAGGTCTGGCCTCGGTGGCCCCTCAGCCCCATGGACTGTTTGGTTCCCGGGGTCACAGCCTGCCCTCTTCCCTCTTGGGGACCATTTGGGCACCCAAGGCCTGGATGATGGGGTGACTGCCGAATCCGCCCCGGCACACACATCTGAAGGGGTGCTGTGTGCACCCCGTGGTCACCTGGGAGCTACATCCCATCCTAGCCCCGCTCAGCACGTTGGGGGCCACGCTCTGGGTGACCACGTTCATCCCTTAAAGCCGGTCCCAAACACTGTCCGCAGAGGGGATCCGAAAGGCTTGGGTCTCAGAGAACGGGGGGCCACGCGGCAGGGCACCCACCGCACCAGCTGGCCACGAGGACGGGGCCGTGGCTGGGTCCCCGTGCGGCAGGGGTCGTGGGGAGCAGGCCGGCCGGCGGTGTGGGCGGGGCGCCTCCCCGTGGACTTCTCCAGGTCCGGCTGCCGGCTCGCTGCCAGGCTGGCCTTGAGCCGGGCTCCATCTCCGCCGGTCCCTGGTGCCAAGGCTGTCCGTGCTGGCTGGGCGATGAGCGGCTGGCTGACCACGGTGCCCAGTCAGCTCCCCGTGACGGGGACGCCAAGGCCTGAGGCCCTCTGCGTGCCAGTCCTTGGGGACAAACCAGAACTGCCGGCTGCCAGCCGGAGCCTCACCCTCCTGGCTGAGCCCTTGGGCCAGGCACCTCGGAGCACCAGTGTCCAGGCGTGGCCCTCTGCCAGCGACAGAGTGTGGGTGGACAGACACCAAGCTCCCCCCGACTGAGCTCGGTGCCCGCGGATGACGGGCTGACAACGCAGCTTCTCTTTCTTCCTTCCCTTCCCGGTCTCAGTTCTGGATGCCCCGCCCAGGCTTTCTTGGGGTCACCTCCCCGGTACGCATCCTGGACTCGAATTTGTGCCTCGAATCGAAGATGGTGGGGGAGCTGTAGCTCCAATAAAACCACCCCGAGCTTTCGGGATACACCTGGAGGGGGAGAAGGCAGGAGCGAAGGCCCCAAGGCCTGTGTTGGGATTTGCACAGATGGGTGGCCACGTCTTCCCTGTGGCCTGAGGCTGCTGGCCGGCAGCGAGAGGCCGGAACGCAGCGGTGACCCGAGAAAAGCCAAGGGGACAGGGACAGCACGTCCGTGGGTCTCCGGGATCTGCCCGGTGGGCTCAAGCCGCTTCCCGGTGGGTGTCCGTCACCGGAGGCCCGAGGAGCCCTGACCGGTACGGGGCCCCCAGAGTGAGGAGGGGCGAGCAGGGCGAGGCATCCCGCGGGGCCGAGGGGTTCCCCGAGGCCATGCCGGGCTGGTGTCCGGGGCCGGTCTCTGAGCTCCCACGTGGCTGTCCGCGACGTCCATCCTAGCCGTCGCTTCGGGGAGGACGGGGCCTGTCCCTGACTCCCGTGCTCAGCCTCTGGCCCGTCAGGCTCCAGGATGGCAGGCGCCATAGGTGAGGGGAGGGGACGTCACCGGCTCCCGTGCACAGCTCCCGGCGGCAGGCTGGGGAGTCGGCGCGGAGGGCAGCGGCCATGTCCTGTCCAGCTGTCCCTCAGACTCTGCTCCTGGGCTGAGCACACGGCATGGGACCCCGAGCTTGGGCCTGCGGCCACTGTCCTCGTGTGACCTCTGTCCCAGCGGCCTGGCCACCCGTGCCGTGGGCCCAGTCCTGACGAGTGTGTTCTCAGAGCCCTCTGTGGAGAGGGGCGTGTGGCCCAGTGCAGGCGGCGGGTGATCCAGTGCCTGTCCCTTGGGGTTCAGGGGGCCACCCCTCAGAGGCCGTTTACGGGTGGCAGAACAGCCGGGAGTGGGGGGCAGGCTTCTGGAGAGTTTGGTCCGGCCTGCACCTGGTCCTCAATCCTGAAGGCGCTGCCAGGAGCTGCTTCGGGTTCTTCGGGGACAGCTGGAGGCCCCCTCCTGCCCGTCCTGGGGTCTAGAGATGCCCCACGGCCCCCACGCCAGCTCTCCGGCTGCCTCCACCTGCCTTGGCCCGCCGCTTCCTTGCAGAAAGAGGGCCCATGCTGTGTCCCCGGATTGCTCTGCCATACCCCGAATCAAAGCAGGTCAGTCCAGGCATCGGCTGGTTCCTGCCGCGGTCTGAGCCTGGCCCTCCGGGCAGCCTCAGGGGGGTTGCAGTGCCCTCCGTCGCCCACCCCCATGCGTTCCACACACCTGTGCCCTGGGCTGCAGGTGGCTGACGGCATCACCCGGATTCAGGAATCCAGCCCTGAGAGGGACGCGCAATGCTGACGTCAGGCCAGCAGAGGGCAGTGGTTAACGCGGCCGGGAGGCCCCAGCGGGGGCCCGGAGGAGCTGGGCCCTCCGTGGGGTGGGGCTCACAGGAGAGACAGCCCACTGCGTGTCACCAAGGCCCAGGGCGTCCTCCCCAAAGGCCCTGAGGGGAGCCGCCGAGGGCGAGGCAGGAGAAATTGCAGGGAGATGTGACTGAGCCACGGGGTGAAGCTAGGAAGAGAAGGACGAGCCCTGGCCCCCCCACAGCTGAGCACAGAGGCAGATCAGTGGGTTCAGTGACTGTAAAATTGTCACACGGGCCGAGAGACCCTAGAGCGTAACGGCACCCTGGCCGCCGAGGGGAGTGGCCGCCTTCCCACCACGGACCACCGCGGTCCAGGCAGCTCCTGCCGCCTTTCGGGGACCTTCTCCGAGCAGCCGAGTCACCCCTCTCCTCCCCCAGCTGATGTCTGCGGCTTTGCTCCCACCTCTGCATCCGTCACCTGAGCCATCACTGCCCGCCCCCCGCCCCCCACTGTAAGGCCAGGAGCAGGGCCCCGGCTGGCCAGGGGCGGGCCCAGAGGCCGCCCTGCACATCTCCAGTGCCCCCTCCCTCTGAGGGGCCTGTAGCCCCGGCCGCCCGGGCCTCAGGGCGAGTCCCAGAGGGCCCTGGGCCGGGGCCAGGGTCCTGGGCGTGACCTCGGGCAGCAGGCAGGGACCAGCGCCCCACTGCGGGGCGGAGCTGGGGCCTGTGACACAGGACAGAGGCTTTCCTCTTTCGGGGGGACTTCTCTCCGGGATGCCTGGGTCCCCTCGGGACTCTCACGGCCACCGAGGCCACCACTGGCCTCTCTGACTCTTATGTCCTTGGCTGGTGGGACCCGATGGCCGCCATGGGGCAGGGCCGGCCACCACTTCTGTGCTGCTCGGCGCCGGTCACACATGGGCGCCTACGCACGTCCACCGAGCGAAGGAGGGCGCGACCTTTGTCCGGGGCAGGCTGCGTCCAGCAGCGCCGGCTGTCAGAGGCCTCGGGCTCTTCCCGTCGTGCGGGTATGAGCCGTCCCCCACGCCGTGGCACCGCGCGTCTGATCCTCTCGTCTCCTGTGCCTCCCTCCAGGGGAATCCCGGCCTCACGCTCTGTCTGCGGGGCGGTCCCGAGGGCTGAGCAGATGCACCCGTCCACCGCCGTCCACCAGAGACCTGTGTGACGCGCCCGCCCCCCGCTCCGCTGGCCTCTCTCCTGAGCACACGCGGGTCACTGGGTCACGGTGTGGGCAGCACAGTTTGGCTCCTGGGTCTACACCCAGTGGGCCCGGCTGGTTCCTTCTGTAAGAGCCCGGTGAGTGGGGGGGTCTGCAGAGTCCCCCGCACCTGGGACGGCAGGGGGAACAGTCCGATGGCCTCCGGCAGGTGCCACTCTGAGCATGGACGACGGTCTGGTCCAGCCCGGGGGTGGGGGGTGCAGCTTGGAGGGCTCACGCCCCAGAGAGCCCGCATGCTGCTGCCTACACGGGGGTGGGGGTGAGTTGTATTTGGATCCACGCGCATCTTAGCAGCCAGGCTGGGTCGAGGGGAGGGCTGAGGAGCAGGGTGGGGGAGGGCGCCCATCAAGAAGCGCCAGGGTGGTGCCGGCCCCGGGCAGCGCGGAGCAGCTGGCCTCCCGCCCAGCCGCGCCGGCCAGCGCTGGCTCGGAGCCAGCGGGGTCGCTGGCTGGATGACCCCACAGTCCGGCGCAGGGGTGGCCACGAGGGGCGTGCGGTGGGCGGGCGGGCAGGGCCGTGCCGCGCCCGGTCCCCGGGTCGGCCGGGGCCGAGGCCGCTCGCCGCCACGCTCGCCTCCACCGGCTCAGCTCTGAGAAGTGCAGGGCTCAGCAGTTCCTCCCCGGAGCTGCCTCCCAACCCCATAATTGAAGCGATCTGATTGGAGGGCAGCCAAGCAGGTAGATTACAAGTGATTAGAAAGGAGAGGAGACAGCTCTGGGGCCCCGGGCCGCCCCTCCCGCCGCCGGCCCTCCCGGCGTGCCCCCAGACACCCGCCGGCCCCCACTGGCAGGTCACTGGTGGCCGAGGACAGACGAGGTGACAGTTTGGCCGACGTCAGGCTCGGGGAGCCCTGGGGTGGCTGGAGGCGGTGGGCCTGCTGTGGCGGGGTCACTGCCCCCCAACGCTGAGCCTGGCTGAGCAGGTGCCACCAGAAAGATGCCCGGTGTCACGTGATGGGGAGGTGCTGGGCTGGGGACAGCTTTCCTGGGGCAAGGACCCTCGCTATGGGCCCTCTCCCCATGCAACGCACGGGCTCTCCTCACTGCCTCCCCACCCCCCGAGCCACCCCTCTGGGCAGGCCCTGCCCCCCGAAGCCCTTACCGGCACCGTCTGCGCCCCAGCCACAGGCTGTGTGCTGGCCTCGGGGCCCGGTGGCTCGGGGTGGGTCTGTGCGGGGGTGTACAGGGTCATGCCGTGCTCTGGGGGGACCGGGGTCTGGCCGGAGTAGTCCTGCGTGGGGTGCGGCGGGGGCGGGGCGTACTCGGCCGGGAGGCCGTTCTGTGGCGGAGCGGGGTACTGGGTGGCAGGGTAGGGCTGGGCCATCGCCTCAGGCGGTGCCGTGGTGTCCTGGCTGCTCTGTGGAGAAAGAGAAAGCGGGTGGGTTAGGCTCCCGGCACGCCGGACCCTGCCCCTGGCCCCCCAGGGAGGGCCCCCGCGTGGGGCACCAGCTCAGAGCGGGAGGAGGTGCCTGCGGGCTGGGGGTGTCCGGGGGGTCCAGGGTTCGAGGCCACTTAGGCACACAGGAGGAGTTTTTTCATCCACCTAATACAAAACATTAAACGTTTCATTTTGCAGTGACTGTGGATTTGCACGCGGTTGTCAGAAGTCACACAGAGCCCCCGTGTGCCCTCTGTCCCCAGCGGTGACGTCTCGGGGAACCGTCGCCACCAGGAGCCTGGCCTGGACCAACACTCGGGCAGCACCAGGGCCCCGCCTGCCACCCCGCAAAGCCACACCTGCGCCCCTCGCCTCTGAGGGGTGCAAGCCCGGTTTCCTCGCGGGCAGGAGGTGGAGGAGGGCGCCCGCAGCCTGCACAGTCACCGTGGCATCGACGCGCCGTAAACACGGCAGACGTGGCCCCCGCGGTGGCCCCATGTGAGGTGTGCCGCCCGGGGACCGAGTCCCAGCCTGTCCCGAGCTCCCTCCCCTTTCAGGCCCGCTGTCTCGGGAGGGGGACCGTGGTCCTCGCCCCCGACCCCAGCCACCGGGGGCCCAGCGGTGATCCAGACAGTGGTTCCCCAAGTGGGGTGCCCGGGCCCCACAGCCCAGATGTCACCTGGGGGCCTGTCGGCGTGGATTCTCGACCCCACCCTGGCGCTGTGACAGCCATCGTGCAGGGAGTTACAGGCAGCCACCAGCCTCGGAGAAGGGACTGGGGTCCCTCGTGGTGTGTACAGGGGGAGGTGGGCAGGTGGCTGGGGCGCGGTGCAGGCTTGCAGCAGCCCCCCTGAGCAGGTGCCCCAGGGGACAGGTGCCGCCACCTACAAGGACAGGAGCCATCTCTCCCATGAGCAGTCACAGGCGTGGAGGGACCCTCGCACAGACGTGGATGGCCCAACACCCTTCCTGACGCCCTGCCGAGGGAGGGACTCTGTGTGTGACCCCCTCCCCCATCTCGCCCACCCGGCATGCCCTAACGCCTCGTCCCCCCCACCCCCTGAGACCAGTGCGTCTCCCCGAGAGCGTGTTGGGCCTCGCTCTCCGCCCTCTCCATTCACTTAACAACTGTTTACGGGGCGTCTGGGCGCCAGGAACGGGCAGTGCCTGTCCTCGTGTGGTCTGAGGTCCCGTGGGACAGTAAATCCAGTCGCCCCGAAGTCCAACCAGCGGTTAGAGCCCGAGGGGCTTGGGCACCCCAGGGTGGTGGCGAGTCACAGACCCTTCCTGCCCACCCACCTCGCTTATGGATGGGGGCTGGAGACCAACTCTCGGCCCAGCACCCAGCCCCTCCCTGTCCCCAAACCCTCAGTGCCAGCCGCCACGGTCTCAGTAACTCCGGGTGGCAGACATTGTGTCCTTGTCCTCCTCCGTGAGTCCACGGGGTCCCTTCCCTCTCTGTGCAGAAACTGGGGCAGTGCTCGTGCTCTCACCAAGGGGAGGGGCACACACGTGTGCACGCACACACGAATGCACGCCCCACGCTGAAGGGCCATGCCTAGTTGCTCCGAAGTCACCCGTGAGGCCCCATGAGCCATTAGCAAATGCACTGCTGGCGTCTCCAGCTCCCAGTTGAGCGGGAGAAGGGTGGGCTCAGGGAGAGGGAGGGGGGGCCCAGGTGAGTGGGCTCTGTGGCAGGACGGGGGGCGGGGGGGGCACCCAGCGTGAGAGGAGGGAGGGAGTGGGCAGGAGAGCCGGGGGCGGGGAAGTGTGGGGAGGCGAGGGTAAGGGAGAGGCAGCCAGCGAGATCAATTAACTGATAAATATTTGATTAGAACTTCACTAACTCACATCTTCCCAGCATCCTCTCTCCCCCAGCTCCTCTCCTGCCCACCTCCTTCCCATCCCACCCCGCTTCCCCAGTGTCCCCTGGCCTGAGTCCCATCGGGCCGAGCGACAGCTGCTGATGTGGACCCCGGCCTGCAGCCCAGAGGCCCAGGCTGTCCGGGAACCTGCAACACAAAGGTGGGGGCACCCGGGCGGCACGTGTGGGGCGCCGAGCGCCGGGGTCTGACCGGGTCTGGCGTGTTCAGGAGGCAGCAGAGATAAGACGTCCAGGGACACTTGGGACATGACGGTGAAGTCAGCACATCTGGGCATGCAGTATGCTCTGCTTTGCAGCTGTGACCCTATCCAATCCTCCCCAGCCCATGCTGGACGCCACAGCTTCCCCGTCTCCCAGCTGACAACGCGCAGGTGGCCTGCCCAGCTGGAGCCGGAGGGCCTGGGGTGGCAGCTCAGGCTGTCTGGCTCCAAACCCACCCTCTGCTCCTTCGTGCATACCCCGCAGGGGTCAGGGAGATGCCCAAGGATGCTATGGGGACGTAGTGCGTCCCTGAGGAAGGCCCAGGCCCAGCCTGAAACCTCCACAGCACCGCCAATGCCCCGCAGCACCCACACAGTGTGGCTGTCTGTTCCACGCGGCCGGTCAGGGATGGTTGGCTGAGCATCTACCACGTCTGGGGACCCCATGGTGCCAGCACGGCCCAGTACTATTCCCTATGACCAGGCCTGTTCCCTCCTCCAGCCACACTCCCCATCCTGGAAGTACTCAAAACGCCTCCTCCAGGAAGCCCTCCAGGCTACCCCTATCCCCGTAGTGTCTTCTCCCGGAGACATCGCGGTATTTACGAGCAGGTGAGCACACGTGGCATCTCCGTGGACACCTGCGGCTGGGCCAGCCGACACCAGGTTCCCACTCACTGGGACACAGGGGATGTCGTTGGGGACAAAGCTCCCTCCCAGGGCTTTGGGAGGACAAAGTTATGAGACGGCTGCCGGGGTAACCCGCGGGAGGAGGAGCGCCACTGAGAGGCCACCCGCCCTGGCCATGGGCACTGGTGAGCAGCCTCTCCCCCAAGGGTGCGGGGCAGCTGGCCCTGTGCCCTAGGACCGGCCCCTGCCACCCGCAGTGGCGCCACGTATGGAGCTCGTTAAGGGATATTAGCATTATTAATGGCCCGTGTGCTTCATTTAGCAAATGGAACAGGATACTAAGCACGGTGCCCAGGACACCGGGGAGGGAGGGCAGGGGCCGGGCGTGGTGGGCGGGCAGGGGCCCCGCAGTGTCCCCGAGGCCCCAGACGTCCCCGCTCCGTCCCGTGGCGCCCTCCTGGTTTCTGTGAGCTCCGGGAAGGCAGACTCCCAGGGAGGGGCACCTCCCGCAGCCATGGTTACGTCACCCGCCCTGTCGCGCCTGCCACGGCCACACGCCCGCCGGGGCCCGGTGCCAGGTACCCTCGGCCGGGACATGTCCCCTGCTGGCTCTTCTCTCAGGGACCTGGAGGCCGGGGCAGTGTGCGAGGCGGGGGCACCTGCTGGGGACCGGGCCCCTCGGTGGGGACGGTCACACGGGGCCACCCTGCAGCCAGACGTGTGGCCCTCAGACGAGCAGGGTCGTGTGCCTGGGGTCGTCAGGGGTCAGGTTCCCAGGCCCTGCTGACCTGTCAACTCCGACCCTCGAGGCTGGAGAACGGCCCCTGCTGATCACAAACCACAGGGCCCGGGGCGGGGGAGGGGACGGCTCTCTGCTGGGGCCGGGACAGAGTCTGTGTGAGGCCCCGGGGGCCGGGGACCCTGGCCTGGAGCAGGCCACACCTTCCATGGGGGGGGGGCAGGGCTGGGGGGTGGGGCGACCTTGCCTGGAGTCCACAGGAGCCGGGGAGGGACACTGCCACCCCCAGGCAGGGGGACACGTCAGCTCAGGAGCATCAGGGGACAGCAGGGGTGGGTGGACACTGGCCGCGGGTGGACACAGCAGGGCCTGAGAGAGGAGCCAGAGGAAGAGATGGGCAGGGGCTTGCTTCCGGGGCCGAGGGACGTCCCCTGGGCGGCCCCAGGAACCAGGGCCAAGCCGATCCGGCTGATGCCGCCGGGACACTGAGTTCCCTACCCCGTCCGACCCCGCAGACAGTGAGGTGGGGACACTTGGCACGTCCAGCGAGGAATCCGAGGCCCCGAGAGCCTGGCTCGAGGTCACGGGCACATCCGCGGCGCCCCGGGGACTGGGATCGAGGCCCCCCGGGGACAGCACCTGCTCTGCCCGCTGTCCCCAGCCCGGGCTGCCCAGCTGGGGGGACCGAGGCAGCACGCCCAGTGCTCGGCCAGCAGCAGCGGGCCAGAGGGGAGGCGGGAGGAGCCGGGGCCACCCGAGGAGGCACTGTCCCCTGTGTAGGGGACAGCCCTGCCGCCCACAGCCACGGCTGCCACCTTTCCTGCCCTGGGTCACCCCAGGGGTGCTAGCTAGGAGGCCTGAAGCCCCAGACTCACAGAAGATCCCCTCCCAACAACAGGAGTGCTTCCGACAGGGGTGCCTGGCAAAAGGCTGGGCCCCCCACTGCCCCTGACCTGAGAAGGTGCTCGCTCCCCAGTGTGGTGGGGACATGGGGGCTCCCAGTGGCCTGTCCCCACCCCCCACGGGGTCTCTTGCTTGTGACCCTGTCCCCAGGACCGGGGACAGTCGCACATACATTGCCAGCCTTCCGTGGCTGAGGCAGAGGGTGGGGAGGCCTGGGGCTGGAGGACACGCTGGACCGTCGGGCCACCCCCTGCCCCTAGAACGGTGGCACTAAAACCTACGGAGAGCTGGGGTTGGCGGGTCCACACCCCCGGTCACTCGCTGGGGTCAGGGCCACATGTCCTGGCGTCAAGCCCAGACCCCTCTGCACAGCGCCCGCCCCTCAGCTCACACCTGACTATCCCTGAGGCACACGTCCCCAGCCTGCCATCGCCCTCCTTGCTCTGTGCCACCTCCTCCCGGCCTCTCCCAGTGGGAGGGCCATCCCGTCAAAGTGAGGGGTGTCACTGGGGACGGCCTGCCGTACCCTCCCCCTGGCAGGTGGCTGGAGGCAGGGCTGAGGGGACGGGAGCTCAGGACCTGGACAGGACAAGCTCCATCTGCCGTAAGTGGTGGCTGGAGCCCGGGGGAAGGGCAGGGCCTGGCGCAGGATGGGGGGGTCCTCCGGGCAAAGCAGCCCCCAGCCCATCGGACCTCGGTCAGAGGGAACAACCTGCACGCAGGGGACGGCCCACTATGTGCCACCAGCTATGGAACTTTCCAGGCACTTAGGCTGCTGCCTCTTTCTTACCCGAGCTCTGCTGGCCGGGCAGCGGGAGGCAGGGCCGGGGCCGGGCAGCGCCTCTGCAGGGGCACGGTGCTCTCAGCCATGCCCCGCATGTGCGTGCCCGGTCCGCGGGCACGAGGAGGCGGCCCCCGCGTGTGTGTTCATACATTCTGTCCTCCGGAGCTGGGGCCGGTCCACACTGGCCGACCCCCAGGCCTGCCCGGGAACCTGGGGTGAGGGCACCTCCCAGCAGAGCGCTGCCCCCTGTCAGGGCCCTGCTCACAGCCTGTAACCCCAAGTGGACAATTCTCCAAACGCACACAGAAGCCGGGGTCGGGGGATGGCACTGAGTGGCCCCAGGGCCCTGCACGTCCAGCGGCGGGTCTGAGCTCCAGCCCGGGGCCGCCTCCCGGGCCCTACACGCTCCCACACGTGTTTCCTGCCCGCACACACTCGCCTCCTGTGTGCACACGCGCCTGATGCACACGCCCACGGCATGCGCTCACACCTGCTGCACGCTCACCCCCGCCCAGGCGCACCTGTGTGCCCGGCCTGAGCAGGGTCCTCTGCCGTGGCACTGCTGACCTTTGGGGCAGGTCATTCTCTCTCGGGGGGACATCCCGCGGGCAGTCAGCAGCACCCACGGGATGCCAGTAGCACTTCCCCAAGTTGTGCCAACCGACGTGTCCCCCCACTGCCACACGTCCCTAGGCAGACGCCCCTTATGCCGCCCCGGTCACTGGCACCCACCCCCTCGTGACAGTGCGCACAGCGGCCCTTACACAAGCCTGCGTCCCCCCCGCCCCTAGGCCCCGGCACCCCGTCTTCCTGCCCCGGGCTGCTGGCGCCTGGCCCAGCCGGGCACCCGGGGGCGGGTGGAGGGGCGGCAGGCGGGGGCAGCAGGCCGGCTTCGCTTCCCGCTTGGCGCCGGGCTCGCGGGCGCGGCCAGCACGGATCGCATCTTTGGCTGATTAAATGTCCCTCATTAATGAGTTTCTCTAATTAATGGAGTTTTCGGGTCTGCTCTGCTTGTGTCGTTCCAGCCACACTCTGCCTCCTCAGCACAAAGCAGCCGCCTCCTCGGGGGCCGGGGGGAGCGGGCCCTTCCTGCCGACGCTGCACTCTGCGGATGGCGGCTGTCGACGCGGGGGTGACAACTCCATTTTTAAACGTTTCTCCTCCAGGAGCCGCGTGCACACGCGTGCCGGCACACGCAGAGGGGGCACGGCCCGGGACACGGCCGGCACACACAGACGGGGGCACGGCCCGGGGGCCCCGCCGCCCGGAACACGGCCGGCACACCCATGCTCACGCACACTCGCAGGGCACGCTCTCACGCCGGGTGTCACCTCCCGGGCATATAGAGTGCACCTGGCCGAGCGTGTGCAAGGCACACCCACGTGCAGTGCCCTTGTATGGCCTGTGACACGCCCGCACACTGGGCACTGGTACGCTGAGCACGCCTGTGTGCAGCACGTCACACTGATACACATAGTGCACGCTCACGGTGTAGGCCCTCATGCTGTGCACACTAACTCCGGAACTCATGCACGCCCACTCACCACGTCACACTGACACATGTGGTGCACGCTCACAGTGCACACTCACCCCTGAGCTTGCACACCCACTCACGTCACACTGACACACGTGGTGCATGCACACGGCGCAGGCCCTCGCGCTGTGCACACTCGCTCCTGAGCTCGCGCACGCCCACTCACCATGTCACACTGTGTCTGGGCGCGTGTGCCCCCCACGCGTACTCTGGTGGTGCTGCTCTGATGCACGTGCACACTCGCGTCCATGTTCACGCCTACGTGCAGTGCACACGCGTCCAACACACAGAGAGAGCCCGTCCAGGCCGGGAGAGCACGAATCACACGTGGGCGTCGGGCAGACCCCTCCCGCCCCACCCCCAGCGACCACCTCCCCAGGTCCACCTGTTGTCCGAGTGACCCTGCTTGGCTGCCACTCGGCGGCCCTCCCTGCCGCGACCAGGTGCCAGCGCTGGGCTCCGGGGCCTGGGAGGTGATTTACTCCCTTCCACTGAGTCATGAAAAGCTCTGAATTAAAAACATCTATCTTCTCCTGCTGATGAGGACGGCGGACTCTGCACCCAGGAGGCTCGGCAGTCAGGGGTCCCAGCTCCACAGCCGGGGACGAGCGGCCCTCCTGGCGCCCCTGCGGGTGGGCACAGGGCCCAGACTTGGCCCTGACAAGCAGCCGAGGACAGCAGTCCCTCCTCCAGGCAGCAACGGGCCCTTCTGGGACAGGGCGCCGGCCTGGAGCGGCTGCCGCCAGGACAGGGCTGCCGCTCTGTCTCGATGACACCGAGGGAGGGGACAGCCCCGACGCCCGTGTCCCGCAGGGACGTCGCACGGACGCTTCATCCCAGGCGGGCGAGGTGGGTGTCGTTGTCCCCGCAGCACAGATGAGGAAGCAGAAGCTTGGGGAGCTGACGCGACTTGCCCGTGGTCACGCAGAGCCCACACACAGAGCGTCCTACCCCTGAGCGCCGAGCACCGGCCTCGGGGGTGGGGGGCGGTGAGGCCTGAGCCAGGCGCGTGCGCCCCGGCCGGCGCAGCTCCAGGGAGCCCCCGAGCCGGGGGCGCCAGCCGCTGGCCTGCACCAGCCACCCAGCCGTGGCTCAGACGCCCGCGTGGATGGGCGGTGGGGAAACAGACACGTGCGTGCTGAGCACCCGCCGTGGGCCGCCCACCGTCCCCCACGTGAGCCGCAAAGCCCGTGACGGCCCCGGGAGTGTCAGGCCTCGCTCGGACAGACAGGGAAACTGAGGCTCACCGAGACCAGGCCACAGTCCCACCGCTCACAGGGGATGGCCTACCACCTGCAGCCCAGGCTTCTGGAATGTTCCAGAAGAGGCCCCGAGATGTTCGGCAGTAAAGGGATGCACGCATTTGACTGTGAACCGCCGTGTCCCTGTCTTCAGACCTGGCTTTCTTTTCCTGCCTGAGGCCCAAGAGCAGAGGCCTTCGGGAAGCTGAGCCAGACACCAGGCCAGGAGGACACCTCAAAGGGACAGCTGGCCATGGCTGGCAGAGGCCCCCTCCGGGGCAGTGCTGAGGGCCTTTGCTGAATGACAGAAAGCCCCCAGGCCCGGGTGGTGGGCAGAGGGCGGGGACCGAGGCAGAGGAGGAAGAGGCTTTGGAGTGGGCGAGTGGCTTCCCAGTGACGGGCCCTGGCCACCACCTGCAGTGACCAGCTCCCGAAGACCCACTGCGGACGACGCTCTGTACTCGGGGGGTGTGGGGAGCCCCAGGCCCAGCAGGGTAGCTCAAAGCCACTGTGGGTGCTGGTGAAAACGGGGCCTAGTGGTGAGAATGAGACTCAGGGCCACAACGTGGTGACCGGTGCGGGTTGAAGGTGGGGTCGGGAGGGGTCAAAGACCCCCCACCCTTCTGTAATAAGTGAGGGGGGCGGGTGACTCAGCCACCAGAGCAGGAGAATCAGTTAGAAACACCCAGTGAATCAGGGAGCTGGGGTCAGAACTGGCGACTGCTGAGGCTCAGCAGGGCTGGTGGCCAGCGGGCCCTGGGGCACAGCGCCTGGGGGCCGAAGGGCCGGCAGGCAGAGGCAGAGGGCCTGCCCTGGTGTTCGCTACAACAGGAGCAGCCAGGGCTGCGTCCCTCTTCTGACAGAGACTCAGAGAGGGCGAGGAGGGGGCCTGAGGTCACACAGCAAATCAGCAGGCGAGGGCGGGGGGTAGGTGTCGCCTGGGGCTTGGGTGTTCCGAGGTCCAAGGACAGCAGAACCACAGCCGTGTGCCCGAGTCACGCAGGCCGGAGCTCATCCCGGGTGACCCCTCACCTTCCCTATGCTGCTCCCCGTCTGTGAGGCAGGTGGGTGTCAGAACAGAACCCGCGTGGGGGGCTGCATGAGACGGGATGCTGACACAGGCACCGTGTCACCCCCCCCCCCCGAGTGCCCAAACAAACGTGAGCGCCACTGCCGAAAACCAGCTCGTGCCCGACACTGCTGCTGCCCAGGTGCCTCGGGGCGCTTCGCAGAAGCCGCCCGGCCTCCCCGAGCCGGCCTCAGCGGAAGGAGAAGAATCAGAACAGCAGGAAAGGAAGGCCTGCCCGGAAAGTGGGGGTGACCGGGCACGGGGCTCGCGGGCAGGCGTGGGCTCCGACCGGCGGCTCCGAGTTCGTGGGCAGAGAGGGCGGGAAGGGCTGCTGCTGGTTTGGGTTCATGACGCTTCTGAACCACCGTCTGGATCAAGCGGAATCAAATATTGCCGCTTTTAGCCGGAGCCACACCGAAAACGCACCCTGGCCGTAAATAAGAACCACGATTTACCACCACCGGACGCTCACTTAACCAAACACCTTTGCGCCTCATCTGTAGTTACCCCCAGGCACGGCGAAGGACGAGCCCCTCTTCGCCCGCACACCCCCGCCACCATCTCCCTAGGGGACGGGAGGCGGCCGGCAGGTGAGGGTGGCCCTCTGCAGGGAGGTGGAAGGGGTCAGGGGTCGGAATGTGGTCCATTATGATGGAGATTGAACTGAAAAATCAATTTTTAATTGAATGTGTTCTTCGAACAGACCCTGCTGCCCATGGCTGAGCACTAGTGGCATCTGCGTTCTGAGCGGCCCCTTCTCGGTGGACGCCCCCTCCCTGCCCTGCGAGCCCCGGCAGGGCTGACCGGGCTGCCAGGCGCGCCCTGCCCCTCGCCACACTGGGGCTTCGAACCCACTTAGCCCGGTGGGCTTTCAAGTGCAGGGCGGCCAAGCCCACCCAGTGGGGAGCCTGTGTCGGCCGTGCGCTGGGGCTCGGGGGCTCGGGGCCCTCACGAAGCGGGGTCCGAGCTTGCTGGGGAGAGGGACAGGGTTCCCACGGGGCTCAGGCCACCTCTGGATCCTCGTCACGGGGCAAGTACGAGGGCAGGAGACCAGACGGCTCCCCCTGGCATCCCGCTGAGCCTGCGCCCGGGACCGAGAGACGAAGGTGAGGGACTGGAGCCACAGGGTCCCCCCATCTCTACAGGGGAGCCGCAGCTGCCTCCAGGCCCTGCTAACGTCAGAGGGATGTGGTCCGTTTTGCTTTTCTCTTTAAGGGGTGTTGGTTGGGTCTGAGACAGACTGCAACCCCAAACATGGGTCCACATGCCTGCACCTTGGAGAGTGCTCCCTTCCTGCCACCCGTGGGGGGCTGTCCTGGACCCTGCAGCAGGTTGAGCCACCACACACTGGGTGCCGGAGGGACCTCCAAGCTGTGGAAACCGGCTCCAGGCCTCACCTACGTCCCTCGGGCACGATGGCAGGTGCAACTGCTGTTCTCACTCTGCCCCCCGCATGGCCATGGGCGCTGCTCAGGCAGAGCGCCTCCCTCCAGGGACCACCCCCACACCGGCAGCCCGCAGCAGAGGGCAGTTCCCGTTACGGCCACACCTGACTATGTCTGGGGACGCTCGGTGACGCAGTCCTCACTGGTACTCGTGGGACCTGACTCAGGATCTAGAACCCGCTCCCCGACCCGCTTCAGGGTCAGGCTTAGCCCTGACCCCTCCCTTCTCTGAGGCGTCCCAGCTCCTGGACACAGCAGGTGGCCACCTGCTCGGCAAAGCCCATCTTCCCAGGTGTTGGCGGGGCAGACGGGCGTGCCTCCTGCCCAATCAGGGAGCAGCAGAGGGTCCTCCCGCCCCCCCCCTCCCACCAGCACATCACGGAGGCCTTCAGGGACAGTGGTGTCCTGGCCCCGGGGCGGGGGGAGGACAGCAGTCCCAGCATGGCCCACAGCTCCGGCCGGCCCGCACGCCCAGTGCCCACGTCACCCGCCCGGGGCCCATCTGTGTGTGACAGACAGCGTCCGGCGCAGGGCTGGGGCACCTCGGCACGCAGGGCCGCGTGAAGCTGCCATCTCGAGTCACAGCCCCACCTGGAGCAGGTCTGCAGCCCGCTCGGCTGTGCGGGGCAGTCCCGGCCCCTGCCTGGCCCCGGGAGAGCTGGTTCTAGGGGCTTCTGGACCCGCCTCCCGCTGGTCAGGAGGGACACCCTGCCAGAGCAGCTGGGAAGGACAGGCTCCGTCCCACCATGTGGCACGGGGCTGCCGGGCAAACGCCAGAGCAGCATGCAGCCCCCCGCGGCCAGCCACTGGGCGGGGTGTCCAGCCGTAACGTGGCTGCCCCTCTACCCCCCGGCCCTGGCTTTGGCAAAGCGGTCGGAACAAGGCCTGGCTCCGGGACACGCTTCTGATCTCACGGAGAGAGCAGGACGAAATAGAAAGCTGGCACGGAGACGGGGAGACCTGCCCCCCACACCCCGCTCTGGTTCCCCTGGGCCCAGCACCCGTGGGTCCCCTCCCGCAGTGTGAGTGCACACCGGGGTGCCCGCACCTGTCTGACCCGAGCAGAGGCCCCGGACACGTCTGCACCCTCGGCAGGACGCGTGGTCCCAGGAGAGGGGTGGCCGTGGTTTCGGTGAGTTGCTGGGCATCCGGGGACACAGGGGACAGGGCAGCATGTGGCCTACCAGGGAGCAAGGGACCGGTTCGGCGCCCACCTCCGTGACGCCTCCGGTGGCCTCGCGATGCTGGGCAGACTCACGCCAGCTCCACGAAGCCCGTTCTCCAGACGCGGAAACCGAGGTCGGAGGTGACGCGGGACTTGAGAACGCCGGGCGGGGACGTGGCCCAGAGCGCTGGGGGTGGCTGCAGGAGGCCGCGCGCCCGGTCCCCAGCCCCCGAGAACCTTCTCTGCGCTGCCCCGGGAGGGGCCTGGGTGCTCCCGGCCAGCCTGAGAGGCTGGCCCCGCTCTGAGCGGCGACACCTCACCTCACCTGCGGGCGGGGGACCCCACGTTTCAGGTGAGGATCCCGGAGGCCACCGCCGCTGCTCCCTGCCCAGCTGGCAGGTTGGCAAGACCCAAGAGGGCCACCAGTCAGCCCTCTCCACGCCCGCCTACGAGCCTGCCGAGCGTCCCTGGCTGCGCCCACCGCCCCCCCCCCACCCCGCCGCGGGACGTCCAGGCGCCCGGCCGGGGCTCCCGCGTGGGGTGCTCTGACGAGCGCCTTCGATCCAGCGCTCGCTCATGCTAATGACTGTCAGGCTGTGAAGGGGATGAAAATTACCCCCTGGAAAGGGATGGACGGGTCCCCATCATCTCTCAAGGAATCGCTGACCTGCGAATATTTCATTACCCCAAATGCTGTGCCTCCCATACAAAGCAGCCGCCACTGCGGCAGGGCCAGGGACCGGCGTGGCCGTGGACGGCGAGCCTGAGCCCGGGGCTGGGGCGGCCCCCGGGAGGGAGGGAGGGTGGGAGGGCTCCGCTCGGCTCTGGCCGCTGGGCCTATCCGGAGCATTCACGTGGCGAGGGCCCGGGGCCCGGACGTCCAGCCTGGGGAGGGGCGGCCACCGACCCCCGTGCACTTGGGGTTTCCATCTGCGTTCCCCGAGATTCCCGAGTCGTTTCCTGCCAGGGGCCCGCCCAGGCCTCACTCGGCCTCGCTCGGCACTTCCCTCTCTGTCTCGGCCGGGTCTGGTCTGGATGTTTCCGGAAGCTCGTGACGCCCGGCTTCTGCCTCTGTGGCCGGGGTGCGGAGGGGAGCAGAGCGTGGCCACCCCGCTGCCAGGCCTTCGCACCCCAGACCCGGGACTGGGGCAGAGCCGTGCGGGGACGAGCATGGCTGGTTCTCGTCCGCCTCGGCCTCCGCCCGCCCCTGACACCTCCGCGGGCCACTGGCCTCTGAGCCTGCGTCCTGGTCCCACAGGGAGACCCATCCTGGAGCCGCCTGACAGGAATGCCCGGCGTGGAAAGGAGCTGTTCGACCACAAAGGGCAGACTCTGTCCCAGGGGCTCGGCTCGGGGTCGAGGACAGAGCGGGGAGAACTGTCTCCATCATCCTGGCACCTCGAAGGCCTCCGGGGCCCGTGCAGGCTGCGCTGGGGCCCGGCTGGGCCTCCCCGGAGGGCCAAAGCAGCAGCAGCAGCAGCCGCCCACCATCACCCGGCCCCCCGCACCCAGCTCCGGTGGACCGGTGCTGAGGGTGCGGGCTGGGAGATGCCGGGCGCGGGGCCTTCTAGAATGCACAGAGGGAACTGCAAGCCTCATTGAAAGAATTTCCAAACTCCCTCAGCTGGGAAATTGTCTTTCTCCAGAAGCAGCCCATTTTCCGGGCCGCTGGGGGCCAGCGTGCTTCCCGGTGAGGGGCCCAGAGTCGCAGGGGGGCGTGCTGAGGACACACCGGGGTCACACGCAGCCAGCGGGGCCAGGCTCCCCACGCCCCGCCCAGCCCTCTCTTCCTCACAGTCCTTATTTGTTCTCCAAACACTGTAAACTCGGAAAAGAGGCCAGGACTCGCCCTGCCCCCTCCCGCCACACCCCTGCCCCCCACGGAGGACGCCTCGGGCTGCCCGCCTCCCTGGGCACGACCGACGTCGCCCGCAGATGGCTGTCCCCGAGCTGGGGAGGGACGGGCCGACTCCCGCTGCCACAGCAGCTAAAGCGAAGTGAACGCTGGACTGCGTCTCTCGCGACCCCCACCGCTTAATGAGGTCACCTCGCTCCTGGAAGAAAATGCACACTCCGGCCCCGTGCGTCCCACAAGGCCCCGCGGGTCCCAGCCCTGCCTCCCTCCAGCCCCGCCCGGGCCCTGGCTCCGGCCCCCCAGCCTTCCCGGGCCCGGCACCGAGCTCTCCGTACGCGTGCGCGTGCGCGCCACCCCCGGTGCCCACAGTGCTGGCACCCCGGCTCTCTCTCCACGCCCGGCTCCTGCCAGTCCTTCCGCTGACGAGTCCCCCACACACCCCGGGGGAGCCGGCCTCCGGGACGGCCCCGTGTCAAGATGACCCGGCCCCCACCATTAGCCTTCTCCTCAGACGCTGTTTCCACAGCACAGGGGCTGGCTCCCAAACGTCCCCTTTGTCCTCTGGTCTATTGTCGCTGTGCCCCCCGGAGGGACGGCTGGCCAGCCACGCGGGCAGGGGCCACGCGGGTCTCGTCTCTGCCGCGTCCTCAGTGCCGTGGCGACGCCGAGGCCCACGGCTGGGGCCAGGACTGGATGTGGGGGGCGAGGAGGACGGCGGGTGCAGGAAGCCCAGCGCCTGCTTGAAGGACTTAGGACTTGAGCGAGGGGGCCCTCCAGGACAGAGGTGACGGAAAACACGGCCACAGTGTCCAGCGCACGTGGGGACAACGAGGAGGGGGCCCCTCTCCAGCGGGAGGCACCACGAGGCCGGGAGACGGGGACAGTTCCTGGCACCTGTCCCATCGGCCCGTCCTTGCTTTGGTGAGGGAGTTGGGGAGGCTGCAGGTGGGGGGCACCAGGGAGCACCCAGCTCGGCTGGGCCTCTCCCATGCCTTCCTCGGAGCACCCGTACCCTTCCGTAGCCCTCGTGTACAGGTGCTCACACACACACACTCACACTCACACTCCGGCCTGTCCTGGGCCCTCCGAGGCCCCTGGAGCAGCAGCCTGGCCCTGGAGAGTGTGACAGGCCGCCGGAGGGCCCGGGCGGGTCGGGGCAGTGGACAGACGGGCAGAGGTAGCCTCCTGCCGGGGCACTGTGGCCTCCGCCCGGGGCGCCCTGGCCAGTGACGGCCACTGCCAGAGCATCACGGACAAGCAGCCGGCGGGTGGCCTGTGGTTCCCGGCCCTCGCCGGGGCTCTCCGCCACGCCGAGATGCTATTCTGAATGCCCAGCCCGCAGCGAGGGGCACGGCCGCCAGAGTATAGCCCACACCCACGACCCGGCCCACGGCCACCGGCCGCGTGGTTCCCCCGGCAACGCCCCCGCCGGACCCCTCAGCGTGATCCCCGCTCCTCGGGCCGCCCCAACCTCAGCAGAGGGGCCGGCGCTGCCCACTCCCGGGCGGGGAGGGAGGTCCCGGGCCGCGGGCTCCCGGCTCCCTCAGATGGACACCTCGGAGCGAAGCCAGCATGAAATATTCATGCAGTAAATGGTGCAGTTTCGTCCGCATTCCGCCAACTTCATGTATATTTCAGAGTATTATGAAATGATAATGTGCAACAGAGGCGCTGAGACCAGGGCTGGAGCGGCGAGGTGGGGGGTGGGGGGGCAGGGAAGTTCTCGGGGTGAAGCGGGGAGGTGGGGGGTGGGGAGGACCTTTCCAGGCCCGTCCCTCAGGAGCACAGGGACGGCCGACTCTGAACAGGGTGCGGGAGAGAGTGGGGGGTACGCGTGGCTTCCAGACAGCGGGACTGCCCAGCCTGGGGGACCCCAAGGGCCGCAGAACCAGGAAGGAGACGGCCCACCCTGCACCCCGGGGAGAGGCTCCCCAGGCACCCGCCTCTCCCGACCTCGGCTCCCCACCCCGCTCCCCGCTCTGCCGGCCCCAGAGAGCTTGGGTTTCAGCTGAGGCCCTGGTGCTGACTTTGCACCAGCTGCCGCCCAGGCGGGCAGAGAGCAGCTGACACCTCCGGGGGCCTCCGGGGGGCCTCTGGGGGGCCTGCGAGGGGACCCCAGTGCAGCCCCTCTGGGCCTGCTTCGCTCAGGGGCCTCCCCGACCTGGGCGGACGCCAGAGTCAGGCCGAGCCCTCCCCTGGCCGTGGGTCTGGTCTGGTCACTGCTCAGGGGACTGGCCTGCTGGGGGTCCGTGGGCACGCTGCCTCGGGGGGTGGGGTGGGTACGTTTGGCTCCCTTTCTGGCCCCAAGATACCTCCTGGGATCTCAGAGCAGCTCCAGGCTGCGGCGATCACCCAGCGGGAGGACAGAGTGTTCTCGGGCGTCTGGCGCCCAGGTGTCTTGTCTCCTGGGCCCGGGTTCAGGTTCTGGGTCCCCGCTGGGGCCCCCATTCTTCACCCACCCGTCCACTGACCCTGGCTGCTCCCCGGCTTGGCACCCGGCTGGGAGGCTCCCACTCCGAGGGACAGGGACCCCACTCTCTGGGCTGATGACCAGGCTTCTGCGCCCTGCCCCCTTCCCACCTCCACAGGTGGGCCGGCCGAGGGCACCAGGTGCTCGTCTGGAGTCTGGAGCGGGGGCTGATACACGAGCCTGCAGGGCTAAACCCGGCCCGCTGCTTGTTTGTGTAAATAAAGTTTTATCAGAACCCGCTGCACCCACGCACGTGCACGTGGTCCACGGCTGCTTCCGCACTGCGGCTGCAGAGCTGAGCGGCTGTGACAGAGACCGACGACCCTGTGCGGCCTGGAGCTCACAGAACGAACGGGTCTGCGGCCCCTGGGCCAGTGGCTCGCACCCTCTGGCCTCTGCGGGGGGCAGCGGGCCCTCCCGCGGGCGTCCGAGAGAACAGGGCACCCGGAGGGAGCGGGGACTCTGTGCCCTTGGCTGCTGGTGTCTGCCTCCACTGTGGTCGCCGGTGAGAATGAATTTCATCCCCGGCAAACCACAGAGCCACCCTGTCTGGTCTGCCGCCTCCCACGGCGTGGGCCAGGAGTGGGGGGGGGGCACCAGCCCCGCAGGGCCCCCGAGGACGGTGGGAGACGCCGGCCTGCCCGCGGACGACCCCCTCCTCATGCCCAGGCTTGGCCTGACCTCGCTGTCCATCTCACAAACCCACACCCCCGCCTGCCCGTCCTCGCTCTCTGCTTCTGTCCTGGGCTGGCCGGGGCTGGTGCCCGTCGGCACCTGGGCACTGTCCAGTCCGCAGTTGGCTCTTCAGGCTTGAAAGCTGACCGACTCCTGGCTGAGAGCCTTCTGCTGGCTGAGAGCCGTCCCCCACTCTGCCACCAGCCGGCCCCTTCTCCTCTCTGGGCTCCACGAGGCCACCAAATGCCCGTCCACCCACCAGGCCACAGGCACTGCCAGCAGCATTTCTCCCCAGCCAGAGTGCAGATACCTGGCCCTCCCCCAGGCCCACAAATCAGAGGAAAAGCTGGCGGACGCCATTCAGTGACGTCCCCAAGGGCCTCAGCATGGTGGCCCTTGAGGACGTCATGTGTGAGGCTGTGCTGGGGCCAGGTGTCCCTGAGTCCCTAAGAGCCCAGATGTGCCGGGCCCGGGGCACGCCCCGCTCCCCAGTCCAGCGAGAGCCACCTCTCCAGACAGAGATGGGGGCAGGCGTGCTCCCTCCCAGGCGGTTGTCACAAGCCTGGGCTGTCCACCTGCATCCACCACCCTTGAAGGCCAAGGGCAGCCATGCTTTGTCTGGTTGGCACATGGCAGCCACAGTGGCCAAGGGCACAGCCACTCCCTGGCCGTCCAGCCCCAGATGGCTTTCACAATTACAGATGGCCATGCCACCGCCCAGGTGGACTCCGACGACGACGCCCACCGCCCAGGTGGACTCCGACGGCGACGCCCACCGCCCAGGTGGAGGGGCAGCGCGAGGGGCTGACTCTGAGCTCCGACGGCGCCATGGCGGCCTCTGCCCGTCACGGGCTGACGCGGGTGTTCAAGCCCCGAGCCCCAGCGCCCCAGACAGTGGCTGTGTTTGGCGACGGGTCCTTCAAGAGGTGATTAAGGTCAAACGAGGTCGCCCGGGTGGCCCTGATCCAATCTGACCGGCGTCCTCACAGGAAGAGGAGACAGGGCACAGACACACCATGATCTTGGACTTCACCCTCCAGCCTCCAGCCTGGGGAACGGGTGTCTGTGGTTCGAGCCGCCGGGTCTGCGGCAAACGGACGCAGCCACGTGCCGGACACCCCCAGGCGAACTGCCGGGGCCCTCCACACCCGTGTCCCCGGCCGCAAACGGGAGGACGACGTGCCTGGGGCTACGGTGTGGAGAGCGAGTGACGCAGCTGTGCCCGGCTGGCACGGGGACGCCGAGCACGCTCGCTCTTACTGTCGTCACACGTCTCTGCTTTTCCCAGGCAGGGCGACCCAGCACCTGCCTGAGGCCCTCATGCTCCCCCCACACCGGAGTCAGGTCATGACAGCCAGAGGGAGGGGGGGCAGGGCACCCCCTCTCCTGGGAACCCTGACTGGGGGCCGCTCCTGCCAGCAGGATGTGAACGTAAAGGAACTAAGGGCCCGCATCGGGCAGGAAGGGGCGTTGGGGCAGAGGCCCTGACACAGGCGTGGACGCCGCGGGTGTCATTCCCCAGCTCGGGGAGATGGGGGACGGGCTGCTCCCCTAGCGGCCCTGACCACGCACCGGCTCCTCCTCCCCGCTGCCCGCTCCACGGCCTGGGGTGCAGCACACTGGACTCTCGCACTCACTGACACCCACGCACACTCCTCACACGCACCCCCGAGCTCACACACTCACACCCCCACCCGCACATGCACTCTGGGGGGACCAGGGCCCCCTCCCATAAGGTGGGCAGTGGCCACGACATCAAAACCCACAGCTGCCCCAGGACGCGAGCCACCGCACCGAGGGCCCTTCGGGGGCGGAGACGGGAGGACATTCCTGGGCCCGACAGATCAGAAGTAACTGGGGCCTCCCGCTGGCCGCCGCGGGGCCCGGGGGCTGGAGGAACCGGGACAAGCCTCGCGGCCGCGCTGCTCCCATGACCTCCAGGACATCGAGCTGATGCACGACCCCGCCGCGCCTCGGGGAGGCTGGCGGCACGGGCGCCGGGAGGGAGCCGGCTTCCCTCGGTCACGCAGCCGGTGTCACTCAGCTTGTGATCGGGAGTTAACGGGGTTCCTCTCCTGCAGGCACGGGGCTGTCTGCACACACGTGGCCTTACTGCATGGGCTTGGGACAGGGATGGGGGCTGGGGACCGGGACGGGGTCTGGGGACAGGGACGAGG
>PVKZ01004880.1:0-67095 GCA_004027375.1 Macroglossus sobrinus
TCACTCTCAATGACTTGGGCTGTAGGTGATGTGGACAGAATAACAGCCAAACCCATAGAGAATTTTCATAATTTATTTGAGCCAGACAGAGAATAGCCTGAAAGCACGATCTCAACAGACTGAGATAAATGCATCAAAGAATGACAGTTTGCAGCTACTTCTTTTATGCTTTTGGACTTAAGGGAGGGATTGAAGGTTAGGTGGAGGTGGGCGAGAGCATGGTGGGATTGGCTTACAGGGTCATTAAGAGTCTGTGCTGTCATGGGGTGGTCAGCTTCGGGAGGAGGCATTTCAAAGGTGTGTTAGCCCTAGACGCACAGACACAACAGGGCTAGTAGCTTAAGGCAGAGATAATAAGCCTTTTACAAAGGAAGTTACATGCTCGGCCCTGACTAGCACCGCGACCTGCCAAGTTAGGAGCTTGTGATTGGATTGCCCTGTGAGGTCACTTTCCTGAGAACCCCTTTTTTATCCACAGGGTTATGTTGTCCATAAAGACAGTATTGGTTCAGCCCAGCCTCCCACAGAGCGTATAAAAACGCACTCACCTACTGCCTGGTTCATTCATCAGATAGCACCGAGGTCCCGGGGCGGGGGAAGAGTGTGTGGGGGTGCATATTACGAACCAGGGGAGCAGCTCCTGCGTGAGGAGCCCTGCGCCTTGGGGAGCTGAAGTAGTACAGGCCTCTGAGCACACGCCTATCCTCGGCATTGCAGACGGCGACGCCGTCACAGACTCAGAGATACACGGAATTTTAGAATTTAAAGGAACTCGTAAAAGTCCTCAAATTCATTCTTAGGATTTTCTGGAGGAAAAATAAAAAGACCCACTGAGGTAGATGACTTGCCCGCACGTGCGTCTGACTGGTGTGGCCTGTGGCCGAATCCCGTCCCAGAGGTCAAGTCAGTCTCAAGCCACCGAAAATAGTCATCACCTGCTTCCAGGATGACATTTCATTTCCTGTAACTGGAAAATCAATTATGAAACAACCTGTGCAAAGAAAATAGGGCATGTTCTAAGCTATATAACATCGTAGAAGGAACAGGGACTTTGGAGTCAGGCCAATTCACATTCAGATTCTTCCACATATGTGCTGGGTGACCGTGGGTAGTGTGCTTAATCTCTCAAAAGCTCAGTTTTCATTAATTTTAAAATGAAAATAATAACACTGACCTTCACGGGTTCGTCAGAAGTATTAATGCGACCCATAGAGCATCCATGCCACACGTCACCTAAGTTCTAATATTCAGGAAAGGATGGTAATTAGTCATTTGTGATTAGAGAGGTGTTCACTTGTCACCAATTTGTGTCTAAGAAGATACACTTTGGCTCTTCCTATGGCTGAAAAGGCAAAATGACAGGAACGGCCAAATTGTATCATTAACTGTTCCGAAAACTTCTGATCAAGTGGTTTTCCAGATTCTGAAGGTCCTAAGCCCCAGTCCTTTAAAGAAATAAAGTTAAAAGTATAGCATTAAGAAACCCAAGACTTTCAATATTTCAAATCTGTCTGGGAGAACAGATACTAAGAGCATAACAGATATTTAATGGAATCTGCCTTTTTGATGATAATTACAGCATTCTGAAGTAGGCTTTAAACACATCTGTCTCCGTGAACTGCTGCTTCAAAATTACTTGCTTCAAGGGGGCCATTCAGTCTCCCGCTCAACTTTCAAGTTAGATAACTACTGTTTAAATTGACGGCAGGTGTTTGATCTATAAATAAGCATTGTGCTTTGCACTTGAGCACTGTGTTTACCTGCTGCAGTGTTCACTGGCATCACACCGAGAAATGGGCGGCCACGGGAGTCCGCGTCACTGACGAGCCCGAACGCAACCGCTGAGATGCGGCCCTCACACTTCTGTGTTCAGAGAGGGCCCGGTGCTCTCTCAGAGACAGGCGGCCCTGTTCGACTGGGCGATGCACCAGTGAGCCCGAAGGGAGGTAGCAAAATAACATCGGAAGGATCATGCGTGCTAGGAACGTCAGCCAGATGATGTGAAAACCTCAATCACCACGAAAAACATCTCCCGTAGTTATTTTTTTTCTCAGTCTGCCTCAGTGTGACAAGTGCATTTTCTCTAGGTTCTCGGTCGCGTGGCTTCAGCAGCCTCGCCCTTTGCTGCCATCATAGTTCAGATCACAGCATTGCCACGCTGCGCCCAGACTTCCGTAGGCCAGACACACCCGCTGTGACGGCTTTTCGTCCTCCGACCTCCTCGAACCTAAAACTGCATGCACCCCTCAGCGCCCTAAAGGTGGCGGGCGTCGGTCACAAGGTTCAGAGGGCAGGCCAGTTCCTGAACCAGCCCCCTGGCCTGGAAGGAGTGGCTGACGTGGAAACGGGAGTTCTGGAGAATAATGGGGGCGTGGTGCTGGGGACCTGGCTTCCCGACCACCCACAGGCCCCGGGCGTGTCTGGCCCCATCCTGCCTGCCCAGCGCCTTCACGGTTCTGGAAGTGGAGTGAGGAGGGTTGGGGCAGATGCTGAGTGGACATCCACCTGAGACCACCAGAGCTGTGGGTGGGCTTCCCCAGGGAGGGGTCATCAGTCCCGGTTGCTGTGCAGGGAGCCCCCACACCCCGAGGCACTCCCGGCGGAGTTCTAGCTCCCAGCTGTGAACACAGGTCTGTGACAGCATGTCCCAGCCGGCCAGGTGGCAGGCCTCTGCTTGGTACCCAGCACGCAGGTGGTGCTGGCCCAGAAGAGCCGCTCTAAGGCCTCAGCTGTGCCTCCTGCCGCAGAACCACAGGCCGGGAGTCAGGAGAGGCAGGTGGGGAGACTGTCCAGCTTGGCGAATCGCTTCTGCTGGGGAAGCGGGTAGCACCCAAAGAGCGTTGCTCACCTAGGTTTGCCCCCTGGGACCAGCATCTTGGCCCCGGTGGAGAGCGGGGCATCCCCACATCAGCTCCCTGGGGCTGTCTTGGGACTTCGTGGAGATGGCAGTGAGGGGACCTCACCACCTGTAACAAAGACCCTGCCCCCCCACAGCTCGCTCCAAATGCTTGTGAATAATACATTGTCGAGGATGTAGAGGGGCCTCTGGCACTGGTCCCCGCTTCCACCGTCCCTGAGCATGGTGGCTCTGGGAACAGCCTCCGTGCTGCTCGGCCTTGAGTCCCGTTGTCCCATCAGCCAGGTTTGCCTGAGCTGGGGTGTCTGCCGCGTCTCACTTCCTAACCACTGCTTGAGTCTGTGGTCTTTACTCGACTCTCTGAAGAAGGGCGTCCTGACGTTGCCCACCCCTCCCCGACATGAGTATTTTATGTCTGTGGGACTATCTGCCACCCCGGCGAAGTCCACAGGCGCCGGGGAAGGCGCCCTTGCGGACTCGTGCCCAGGGTTAGGAGAACTCCAGCCCTCCCTCCTCTGCAGACTGGGACCCCCACAGCGGGCATGGGAGCAGCTCAGCCCAGCAGCGGGGACCCCGGGAGAGACTCAGGCACATTCCCCAAAAGCCCGGTGTGGTGCTGTGTGTCCGTGCAGGTTTCACACAGAGGGCTGGAGAAAGGAAGAGAGAAGTGGCTGATGGTTCTGCACGGGATTTTTTTTTTTTCTTCTCTTATTTGCCTGGCAGAGGGAATCCTAATCCAGCCACCGATGATCACTAATGCTGAGGTGTGTGCTCGCGACAAACATGGTAGTAACGAGCAGCCACCACCAGGGGCAGGACGGAGCTCTGACCTCGTGAAAAGCTATGTTTTGACCCTGGCTTGATTTTTTTTTCCATACAAACAGCACTGTACTGGGGTGAGACAGCATCACCAAGAAGAGGCTGAGGCCCACATTAGTCTCGATGGACAGGGAGACACACACACACACACACACACACACACACACACACAAACACACACAAAAGACACCTCAAGAACCCTGGGATGTTTAGAAGGCCATCATAGACTTGAGAAAGGGAGTGAAGGGGTCGGCTTCCCCTCCCTCCACCCCGCCTTCTGCTCCAGCCCTCGGGAGGGCTGCCCCTCCCTCAGGTAGCCGATTCTCTGACAAAGTGAAAGTGTTTGGAGGTCAAACTTTTACCTTTTTGAATTCTCACCTTCTCCTTTCCATCTTCGCTAGGCAGTTCTGCGAATATGGTAGCTCATTCCCTTTTTCCCTTTGAAATGATGTTTTCTAGACCTCGTGGAGGCAGGCGAGGGATGTGTACGCATCTGTGCGCGTGTCAGTGTGTGTCCGTACGTGTCGTGGGGATGGGGTGGGACACATACCATACTGGTGTCCAGCTCCGAGAAACAAAGAAAGAAGTACGGCGTCTTCCCATCTGGTTTTTAAAAAGGACAGAAACACTCCAGCCAAGCCCCTGTCAGTTGAATGTGCTGGAGCTCCCCTGCAGAAAGCCCATGTCTGTGCTGGCTCTTCCCGCCGTGCACAGCGCGGCTGCCCGCAACGGCCAGTTTGTCATTGCTGAGGGCCGTCTGGGTTACGATCTGGAGGAATGTGAATCACCCTTTATATATATATTTTTTTCTGTTCTCATTTTGATTTTGGCTGTGTCAGAGGAAGAGAAGACTCCCAAGAGATTCAATTATTTCCCTTCAAAATTCTCTTGGAATCATAACGACTATTAAAAAATTGAAGGCACCCATATCTCATGCTATTCAGCCTAACTGGTAATTAAAGTGCAATTAAATTTTTCACCGTGTAGATTGTGTCTGTTTTTCCAGGGAAATTACAAACTCTAGGCCCTCGAGAGTTATGGGATTAATCTATAGACATTTAATAATTCGGCTTTGATCAGATACGCTGATGGGTCTCTGAGAGGGAGGGGCGGACTGCGCGCTATTGTTATGTTATTAATGGTGCATTTTAATTTTATTTGGTTTCTTAGAGACCAGAAAATAACTACCAGCCCATGAACGAAAGGCCATGTCTGAGGTGGCTGTTACTGCTCTCGCTAATGTGTGCCAGTAATTATATCTCTGCCGCCAGGCGTGCTGCTCCTGGGTAGCTTTGTGCAGTGTAGGGTGCATTCCTGAGTTGTCATCAGTGAACAAGGATCAACATTTGGCTGGAAGTTGGGAGACTTAATTGGTCGACCTGCCCTGGCCTTTGCCAAATGTTTTCCTCTCCCTCTCGTCCTTGCCCGCCTACCTTTTTTTTTTTTTTGTCTTTGTTGGTAAAATGTCTTTGCATTGCAGTGCAGTGCTAATAAGTAATTCCTTCCCTGACTTTCGGTCAGAGGCCAGTGGCCCCACAGAGACCCGGTCAGCCAGCTGCTGGCACTCTGTGCTGAGGACGGTGACCCTGGCCGGGAGTGGGGGAGAGAGAGCTGCCCACTGCGGTGCCTGTTCCATGGCAGGGTGTGAGTCTCGGGCTGTGTTAGTGCACTGCAGCATGGCACTTAAGAGGTTAGGTGCTGGAGTCCAGTAGCTCGGGGCTGCAGCTCCATAGCTTCGAGGTCTCTTGTTTCAGAGGGGATGTTTAATTTCTCTGAGCCTTAGTTTTCCCATCTCTAAAGGAGGTTTATTAACAGTACCTGCCTCCTAGAGTGGCAATAAGGGTTGAAGGAGACAAGTTTCAGCAGAATGCATGGCGTAAAGTAAGCACTCAACAAATACGAGCCACCAGTGTTTATATTATTGATCTCTGGGGCAGCCCTCTCTTTTTGGTAGACTTTAATTCTGCATTCCCATGTGGAGTAATTTTAGAATACCTCCTAATACCTGCTTGGACTAGAATTCTTCCTCTTCTCTTTCCCCTCCTTTGATCTTTTTTACGAATAGCAAAAAAGTTGGACACCAGGAAAGATTCTGTCTTATTCGTTCCCATCTTCCCAGCAGCTAAGCCGTTCCAGGGCACACAGCAGGCGCTCAGTATCTCATCGATGCCTCCAGGGATAGAAGGAATGGGTGAGGGGGTAGGAAAGAAGAGAGCCGTGCTCATTTCTCTCTCCTTCTATCTCAAGTTCTGTGCCGCGTATGCGGAAGCAGAAGTGAGGGTCCTGGGAGTATAAATTCTGTTGAGGTTTCCTAGCTGCAGATTCTTCAAGTAACGTGCCCGAGCCCGGGTCCTGACGGCACATGTGTCAGGTAAGACGGCAGCCGCTGAAGCTCATATTAGCTCACAGAACAATGGCCCAATGCATCACCACGGAACTGGGGACCGCACGCCGTCTGCCTCTAGCCGTCTGCAGCCACGGACGCGGGGAGCACTGAATATTGATTTTCAGATGGCGACTAATAGATGGTAAAAAGCAACGTATTTTTCAGTTCCAACTTACCCTCTGCCCATGTCACGAATTTTGGCAGCAAATTAAAATCAATCTTTATTTACCCCAAACAGATGAATGATGAGAGCAGAATGTAGGCAGGAAAACTTGGGCACAAATGAACAGATGGCTCTTACTTTATGCATTGCACATCCGCAAATGTCTGACCAGCTCAGAAAAGAGACAAAACTGATGTAGAACATTGGTGCTGTTTTAATGTTTTTATTATTAAAATAATATGGGAATATTCTAATAATTTTAACCTAATAACAATTTGATAATTTTAATTTGATAATCCAGTCTTAGCTTTTGGCTTGTGCAGTTTTACATATTCCATCCACCCTCAGCTTCTTGCCCGTGGTGAGGGCATGATAAGCGTGCTTCTGTCTTATATTCTGAAGACTTGATTATGGAATAGCCTGATTCCTCCCTTCTCAGCTCTGCATCAGACACTAACGTACTGGACAAATCTACGGATATGAGAATTTTACTTCTCCTATTTTGACAAGAAACATATACGGGTGTGTGTGTGTGTGTGTGTGTAATTTTTTTTTTTTTACCCAGAATCTGAGATAAACACATTATCTCTGCAGCTACCTGGTTCTCAACCACATGTATTTGTGAATCAGAGCAGAAGCCTAAACTTTTTTCGATTTTTGATATAAAATGGGCCTTGTCTTTTATGATTCAGTTCAACATTTTAAGACAGTTGGGCCTAACATTATAAGCTTTTATGTACATCATAACTGCCATATGCGTATGTGGGAGTAGGTATTATAATAGGAAGAACTATAGCACCTCATGTAACTGGAAAGCCAGGATTCTGGCTTCAGGCATGGCTGGATCAAGGGCTCAAAGGGTGCAGCAGCACTGTCTCTCTCCGACTCTTCGCCTGTCTCTCCATCTGTTCATCTGTTTCCCTTGTGCAGGCTTCATAATCAGGCACATCAAATTTTTAAAGACTTTTTAAACTGATAGGTTTGTGTGACTCTGCCATTTTTCCATCAGTCTTTGTTAACTCTAGGAATAATGAACTATTCTCCTTAAGAACCCTCACCTAAATCCAGTACTTCCAAAAGGTATCTCCATGATTGTCCTCTGGTTATATAAGAACCATTTCGCCTCCACAGATCCGGGCTTTGTGACTGGATTGTCATCTGTCTTCTTTCTATTGTCACTGTACTCAGAGAGAGATCTGAAGACCCCTTCCCTACCCTCAGGGATCTCCGTGTAGATCTAACCACTCGACATGATTAACAGTCACCCATTTTTGATCTCTCAACTTGGCAAGTTCATATGGTTCCACCTAAACATCAGGTTCGGGGTGGTAAATGTTTTGCCACAGCCCCAGCAATTGTGTCTTGAAAACCTCTGCATAAATTGGTATTATTTTGCTGTCGATGGTTTGTGACTGGCATCTCTCCGGTGCCTCTGTGTAAACAGCCGGAGGCAAATGACAGGGTGCGCCGAGCATATGGCAAGTCATCCATAACAGAGCCCCGTGCCCAAGGTGGCCATCTTTCATGTCGCAGTCGGAGGTTCTGGCATGCCGTTCCGGAATTTCACCCTTAAATTAGGTTCTGTGAATCAGATAATGAGGAAGGCTAGGAGACATTTTAATAAGCGATAGAGCTTCTCTGCCAGCCCTGTGAGTCTTGAACATTTATTCTTTTTAAATCATTTCTGCCTCTATTGGATGTGGGGGGAGGAAACGCAGAAGGTCCATACCTCCCGATCCCCCCACCCCAAAGACCAATCCACCTGTGTGCCAAGCCAGCTAACACGCGATAGACTTTCTGAGCCGGGGAAGACCTTAAAGACGGTCTAACTGCGGCCCCTCCCCTTACAGGCAAGACCATCGAGTCTCCGTGGGTTAAGAAGTTTGCCCAGAGTCACGACGAGGACCGGGGTCGAGGCTCCTCTCTTCCCAGTCCCGTCCTTGTCCTCGTCTTCCATCATTTCGGAGAACAGTGCTCACCTTCCAGAACAGCATGTCAGGCTCATTCCCCATCCTCTCGATAGCTTGACTTTTGTTGTTTCTAAAAGAAGTCACAGGATTTAAGGTCACACAGAGACCCAGGAGGGGATGCTGGACACTGGAACCGCTGTAGAGGTCAGAGTATGGCCGAAAGCCTCTGGCCTGGGATAGCTGGAGTGAGATTGATTTCCATCTCTAGGGTAGCATCCTTCTGTTTTGGGAAGGCATAAGAAGAAAAAAAAAAAAAACCCTTAAAAGTAACACCTAATCATTTTTCTAGAGATTAATTAAATGAAATGAAATTAGTTTTGATCTTGATGTCAAGTAGTTATTTTCATAATTTATAGTAAAAGGAGAGGAGGTGTCACCGTGCATTTTGGGGGAAGGGGTTGGCATTCTTCTCCCTGGCTCTAGGACTTATGCTCGCCAAGGACTGCCCTGGCCTGTAACAACTGGCTCCTGCTGAGCTTGTGGCCAAAGGAAACTTCTAGAACCCCATCTCAGGAACACTGTCAACACTCTCATTCTGTGAGTTTTCATATGCATGTTTACTCTGAAAGTAAATCCAATTATTTTAAGTAAATCAAATGATTGTAAGATGTGGTGGAATAATCTGCAATGACGTTTATACATTCCCGATGACAGTTCACCAGGAGTCACTGTACTGAAGTTATAAAACATTCCACTTTCCTTTAACCAATAGGGTTGATCAACTGGTACGACAAAGCTTTAAACAAGATTCCTCAAATGATGCTGTTACACTTCAGAACAACATGATTTGGTGACATTATTCCACATCTTTTTTTAATATTTTCATTTTGAATGTTTTTGCTATTCATTTGTTTTCTTCACGTGTCACTGTTTTTGTATAGGTTTTTTTCTAGAGTCTTTTACTCTTTTTTCCAACTTGAGACATTTAAAATCCTGATTCCATCACCCTGTGCTTTACTGATTCACTTTACATACTTCTGCCTCGCTACTTCTTCACTATAACCCTATAAGATAGGAAATACTATCGTTTTATAGATGTGGAAATGCAGAGTCCAACGGATTAAGTAACATGGCCAAGATTATGGGGCTGTTATCCCTTCCTCTGAGCTTCGTAGAACAGCTGCAGGTTTGATAAACAAGTCTTAAGTATCTTCACCCAGATCAGAGCTGAAAATGGTGACTAGGTCCGGGCCAGGGCGGCTGCTTCCAGTGCCCTCGGGTGGGAGACGCTAACCAGCATCCTCTGGGGACAGTTTTCAGCCCCGGAGTGGTCCACCTGTCAAACCTGATACTCTGTTTATTGACATTATTATTGTTTTTGAAAATGCTCTTACATGTAAAAGCATCAAACACATTTTTAAAAGCTTAGCTGTTTTAAACATCTGTAATTGGTTCTGGTATAATATGTAGCACAGCCAGACGAAAATAAACTTCTTTCAGATCGAATTCTCCGAGCGGGGCCAGTTATTTAGTTTGTCCACCAGAAACTTGACTTTAAAAGCCAAATCGGACCCAGTGAGTTCTGGCACCGGTCCATAATTGTAACAAGAGGGCTTTTTCAACTCAGGATTTTATGTGATAAACAAAGAATTCGTTGAGCATCTCTAAGGCCCGTGTTCTGTAATGAGAACTATATAAAATTCTTTCTACACAGTATGTTCAACTAAGCACAGATCTGTCCTGTTTTGTTAGCTGTTTTAGCTTCTGTTTCTTCCCCATCAGACAGGCCGTGCTGCTGTTTAGCTACAGTGCCTGAGAAAAGAGTCTCCATCACCAGCCAGCCCAAATCCTTCCTCCAGGTCCTAGGCACCTATCCTGGTGTCTCACTTTCCTCTGGATGATATGCGGTTGTCCACTCCTTGGGCCTTGATCATGAAAATGTCCCAGTCTTTTCTTATGCCTTTGTACAGGCACAATCTTTAAGAGCGAGGTTTTCATCAGTGGTTATTCACAGGTTTCTTTTTCTCAGCCACTGTCCTCTACAGAAGTTCAGCGCTCGCTAAGTAGACACATCTGCGTGACAGGGTCATGCTCTCAGTCTGACCTGAGGCTCTGTGTCTGCGTCCTTACTACCTAGTCACTCAGTAACTTCTCAGATATTTAAACGTTGATTTGGTCTCTCCCATGTGCCAAGCACTATCAGATATAGTTTTGCTTTTTTTTTTTTCAAAAAGCACATATGAATACTTCTATCAGGCAGCTTACACGCTAGCATAATTAGATAATTATAAAATTACATAATTACATGATTATAAAAACATAGCTTATAGTTATGAACTGTATTAAGAGGTATGAAGGAAAGTTCTGTTATGAGCGCTTCAAATGGAAGGACTTGACCTGGTCTGGGAGGCGGAAAGGCGGGGTTTGGGAAGGGAACAGGGAGTTACCTGAGGGGGCCGGGAGGTGGAAGGTTCTCGGTTCTTGCACATCTAAGAAGCAGCACAAGGGAGGGGCAAAGGAGAGATGGCAGCTGGGTCAGGACAGCGGCCCGAGTCGGGCCGGTCTGGTGGGCACGTGCCTTCGGCCAGCAGCTGCCCAGCGGGTCTCAGTGTTTTTGTTACAAAGTACAGATGCCACCGTGGGGTATCTGGGAGGTGGTGTCAGCTGCTCACATGGTTGGTGGGGGTTCCTGCGCCACAGCACGAGGTGGGCAGGTGGCCAGGCGCCTCCCAGGACTGGAGCTGTCACAGGAGCCCTCTGCGGCTCGCCACTTTGTTAGCAGACATCACGGAGAACTCAGAGCCCAGACCGGCGGAAAGTCGCCTCTGTGGGCGCTGCAGCCGAAATGCAGGGACAGCAGTGTGCCGCACACAGTGTGCCCACAAGTCACGTCCTTTACGCTTCCCGGCAAAGCAGAATCATGCTCATCTGCATAAACAAGCTCACTCATCATTCAGTCTGGTTCAGGGCAACTACATCTACTTCTTGTCATAAACTTCCCAGGCTCTGTGCATCTAAACCCGTGACGTTTTCATTTAATTAGAAAGGAAAGGAGAGGGACTTCTGGAGCGGAGGAAGGTGCCTCCCGCCGGTACTGTCGCTTGCAGGTGACTCTGGTGAACCAGCTGTCTGCAGACCCATCGCAGACACTAGTTTGGGCTCCTGAGCAGGGTAGGTGTAGGTGTGGGAATCCGAATTTATAGACTGTCGTCAGATGTGGTCCGTGGCGGGCCTTCCTGCTAAGCTGCAGCAGCTCGTCCCCTCTACCCTCTCTGCCCGCTGTGCTGCTTGCACACCTGTGTCAGAGGAGCGTGGACTGTTGGATGCTCAGGCCCTCCTGTCACACTCTCTGCACCTCACCTGATTGAGACGCTTTCTCCTACAGCTCTGATGTCCCCTGAGGCTGCTTGCTGCTTCTCAGAGGAGTAGCGTGTTCTCTGATTGTGGAAAGGGCTGGGAGCCCTTCTGTGAAGAGTGTGGAGGGTATGAGGAGGGACGAAAGGGGAAAACGTGAGTCAGATGGTTGACACGTGGGTTACGAAAAGGCAACGACAGCCAAGACACAGCTCCCACCCAAGTGGCCGTGAACAGATAAAAGGATTAAGAACTGTGGTATATCCATGCAAGGGAATACTATTCAGCCATAAACAAAGAGGCAATACTGCCATTTAAGATAACTTGGATAGACCTGGAGGGCATTATGCTAAGTGAAATATATCAGAGAACAGTGTCACTTATATGTGGAATATTTTTTAAATCACAGAAAAAAGAGCAGATCTATGTCAGGGCATGACAAGGGACACTAGGGCCCACCCAGTCCGAGAACAAGAAGACTGAAGGGTCACTATGCTCTTGGGGGGAGGGGGTGAAAGAGAGAAGTGGGAGAAGGAAGAAAATAAGGAGTAAATGCAAGGATGGTGATCCAAAGAGATTCCAGCCATGTGAGTGAGGAACGAAGCTTCGAGTGGGACTCTGACGAAGGAAAAACGGGAGAAACGGGAACTACAGCAGTGGCAGAGTAAGGGGGTGCTGCTGTGCTCTCGGTCAGCCCATACAGGGCCAGCCCAGCCTGGGGACAATACATCTGGGGGTCGGGAAGAACTTAGCCCAAGACCCTGAGACTTTCCTCTCTCTTGCCTGCTCTGGAGTGGGCAGACTGAGAGGCAGGGTGACTTAAGCCTAGAGAAGCTTCAAAGGGTATGTGTGTGTGTGCGTGTGCGCGTGTGCATGCATGTCTATGTATGTCTGTGTGTTAGGGTGTATGCTCAGTAGTTAAGGCCCTTCACTCAGAAGGGTTCTCAGACTACAATTGCCACTGGCTGAGCCACTCTGGCTTATACTGGGAACTGTCACCACTGTGGAGAGTGCACTGGGGCTAAGGGACCACAGCCAAGCACTCACGGCCCTACTCAGTGATGTAACAGGTTGGCTGGGTGGTGGGACAGGGGCGGTAGAGCTGGGGGCTGCCATGCTCCCCTGTAACAGCGTGATGTGAGAATCCTGTATGGTTTCGTGGAATTCAGAATAGCCAGTAACAGCTGTATATATTTTTTTTTTAAGTAGGAATGTTTCTACTCTCTAGTCTATGGCTCATTTTTATCTGGTTTCTGTGCCCCAAGCTACTAATCTCAAATACTGAGCATCCTCGAACTCATATCATGAAAAGTCTTACAGCTTTTGAAAGTAGAATTCCCTACAACACATATGATACAGATCACTAGAAATGAGCCTTGACAATCTCTTGGTCAAGCTCTCTTTTGAAACGCAGAAGCCACTGGGGGAACCCGTCTTGGCACAGTTTTGAAAACCTGCCAGTAGGGGGCGTTTGCAGCAGACCTGAGATCTTTGGAGTTGCCATTCCTATACATACTATCACTAGCAGCCATCTGAAGGGAAGCCCTGTTCAAAGGAAAAGCCTGTGCTGACTCTCCTCATATTCTGCGTCCTGCAATTCAGTATGTGAACAGAAAGTTCCTTGTGATGGCTGTTTTGAACACTTTACACTCACACTGCTAAAGAAGCAATGTCCTCCAGCATCTAGTTCCTAAGTACACTTGCTGGTGCAGATAGGTCTCCTGTCCTTCCAAAGTCATCATTATTTCTTAGGGGCTTTGCACCGTAAATCATGGCCTTTCATTTTTGACGCATGAATCAGAATAACGATGCCTTTTGTAGATGCCTTTAGTAAGACGGAAAGAAAGAGGAAGAGACACTGAGACTCCTCACTTCACCAGATCTTTGCCACACATGTTTGAAACTGACAGAATGGAGCAGAGGTGTCGCCGAGTGAAAGAGCTCGTGCACGGGCAGAGGTCGTGGCTGGGAGGCGGAGGTCGTGGCTGGGAGGTGGAGTGCGACCGCACGGCGCTCCCGTCCAAATTCAGATGCGGGAGCACTGTGCCTATCAAATCCCATTGATCTGGCCTCATGGGTTTTGAATTTATGGTGATTTAGAAAGAGCTTAGGCTGATCTTTACATTTTCATTATCTATAGAAGGGGGGAAATGTTTCCTAAGCAAATGATGAACACGTAGGGAATTATAGGGGAAATGCTAACCCGTTCACGTGGCCCTTACCACAGGCTATCCCGAAGAAACATCGTTCATCGTAGACAAGTCCTCACTGTGTGTTGAAGTAGGTCTTGGCAGAACCTCCGCTTGGCAGTGTTCTGTAAGCCATTACTCTGTGTGATTGTGCAGGCTTATAAAAAATCCTTTTCTGTCTTACTAAAAGGATCCAGAATTTCAAATTTCCATTAAATAAGATGTTTCACCATCCCAATTGGTCTTAACATAATGACAGAATTTTTGCTTATTGGACATGATACCAACTTCCAGATAATTCCATCATCTAAGTCCTGAAAAGTAAATCAGAATTTCCAACCCAGGAAGTATGCTTTCTTTCACAAGGGTGCATTCCTATGTATACACTTGACCTTTATATTTGTAGATAGTGCTACTGTCTGTGTGAGCTGTGTAATTAAGTTTTGCCAGAAAGACAGAAGTGTGACTGTTTTTGGAGATCTGTGGCTGTTTGCAACTTGACTCTGAAGAAAATTAGCTGGATACCATAATAAATACTTGCAGTGGAGGCTGCTAAGATAGAGTGGTCAGAAAAAGACGGATGCTGAAGTGTGAAGGCTGAGAACGGCTTCTGTGGAGAGGAGGAGCATGCTGGTTTCAGTGCCTGGCTATTCCTCCTCAGGCATGTGTCTGGTCCTAAGGTGGAAGAAGTCTTAGTTGACCAGATAACTGAGGACATCTCAAAGTAGGTGACTGGAGCACATGGGCCAGTGGTATGTGATAAGATTATAAAGGTAATCAGGGAATTTCTTGGTAAGATGGCATTGCTAGGTCATGCTTTAAGCTACAAGAGACAAAATATATTAAGGAGAAATTAAAAAATATAGCCAGTCTCGAAGCAAAATAAATATCTCTGTAGATCAGAAAAAGAAATGAAATGAAAGCAGGGGCAGAGCTGAAGCCACTGGCTGCCTGGCTCTGGGATAAAGCAGGCAGAGCGGCTGATGATGTAGCTTCTGTGACGTATCGGGGACGAGATGGGTACTGTCTGAAATGGGAAGTCGAGTCAGGTTCACTGCTTAAAACCAGGGCTGTCTGTAAGAGAGAAAGGCACTGTCACTTACGACAGGGGGCTGATAAAAGTGACTGCTGACCAGTGCCTGGAATGACAGAGTCTATGAAGCTGTGTGTCTTTGGAGGTGTAGGAGCCTGGACTCAGCATCCTGATCAGGACCGAGCCAGACTACCGGCTGGCTCAGCGGATGGATCTGCATTATTCCTGCCACTGAGGGCAGGGTCCCTGAGCCATCATTTAAGATTCTGTTGAAGATGGGGGCCTAGGCACTTGCTGGGACAGATACAGATAGAAACAGGGACTGGGACAGGTGAGAGGGAAGATGCCACTGAAGATAAACTTACACACCAGAATTCCAAAACAAATGAGGAAATAGAACATCAGCAAAGAAAAACAATGAAATCTACACAGTCAGAAGATCAATTCACTCCACGTGGAAATAAAATTATTTTGAATCTTTAAAAGAGAAAAATAATATCTACCAGTTAGGTAGCAGGCATAAATTCAACAGGTTAGGAGCATAGGAACAGAACCAATTAGAAATCTTAAAAATGAAAACTATAGCCACTGAAATAAAATAACCAATATAGATATATTGAATTTAAAGATAGTACTTAGGAAATTGCTCATAATGTAGCTCAGAGAGAAAAAAGAAATGTCTAATAAATATAAAAAAGCAGCTAAGAGGCATGAAGGATCTTTTGAGACTGTTCAGAAAACTTCTAATAAGAGGTTCTGTACAAAAGAATAGAGCAAATGGCCAAAAAAACTTTAATTTGCCAGAATTTTAAAAAGACGTGAGTCCTCAAATTCAAAGCATACTTTTGAGAACTGACTAGGATCAATAAAAGAAATCCAGACATCAAGGACAGAGGACCTTAAAGCCTGGTGTAGTTAGGACGACAGAACATCTCTCAACCTCCATCAAGGCCAGAAACACAAGGAGCGATAGCTTCGATGTGCTAAAAAAAAATAATCGTCAAGAAAGGATTCTGTCTGTAGCTAAACTATCTTTCAAGAGTAAGAATGAAATAAAGACATTTTTAGAAAGTACAAGGAATCTTGCTAAAAGAATTGTTAAACAATGCTAATACAAGAAGAAAAGTAATCCCAGAGGGAAGATGTAGGATCATGGAATGATGGTGAGTATAGAAATTATTGAAATGTCAGTAGATTTAATTAATAATGACGACAAAAGTAACTGTTTTCCCATGTTTAGACCAAAAGGTGAAACTAAAATTCTAGAGAAGGACACAAGGATATAAATCCATTTAATCCATTAATAAATATAAATGGATTAAGACTACATTTAAATATTAAAAGATAAAGATTATCTCCCATGTTTCATTTCTTCTGGCAAAGACTAAATTACGGAAGTCCTGGCCTGCATATAATTTTTATAAACTGCCTTTGTTCCCTATTAGCCTGGTACCCCAAAAAAGGAAAGACAAATGAAATATCAAAATTCTATGCTTACTGAGAAGTGAAGAGGGATAGAAATTCATTCTCTCCACTGATTCCCAAAATGATCAGGATCTTTCCTGTTGGTTGTCCTCATTAACAAATCAGTTTTTGCAGTCTCCTGTGGCATGACTAGTGTGTTAGGTGTGTTAATTTATCAGATCTGATTACAAGGAGAGTCCTGTCTGCGTCGTAAAGGTTACGAGTTAGAGACAGACCAGTTTTGCCCTGTACTGGTTGCGTGACTAAGCAATTATTTAAGCTGTGCGAGCTAGTTTTCTTTCATGTAAAATGAAAATTAATCATGTTTACCTCACAGCATTATAAGAATTAACTGAGGTAACACTTATCTAGAACATCACCCAGTGCCTGAAACAGTGCTTGGCTAATCGTAGGTACTCTGTAAATACTCCTGGAAGGAAGAGAGGGAAGGAGGGAGAGAGAGAGGAGGGGGAGAGGGAGGGAGAGGGGTGGGTTGTAAAGCCCCTAGGCTCATAGTACTCCTTTATCCATATTTGAGAGCAAGCCAAGAAAGATGATATAAAGAGTTCCACAGAGCAGCCCAAAGGGAAGAAATTTGCATATGCCACGAAGGCACACACAAATGGGTGTTTAAGATTAGAATGTTTAAAAAACATCTAATCAGGTGGTTCTGTGTCATTGGGCCTGAAAATGAGAACTAATCAGGCAGAATGAGAGGAAAAAAGGGAGGCCACAGTAATTCTGGAGAGAAACGGGAAGGAAGGGGCAGGGAGGGAGACCTTGGCAGAGGCAGGGGCAGGGGGAGGCTGGCTGTTCTGCAGAAGCTGCTCAGTGTCACTTCTTTAGTGCTTTTCAAACACATGTGACCTCTGGGTATCAAGCCATCTGGCTAGAGGTTAAAAAAGACCAGCTTTCTGTTTAATAAATTGAATCTCTACAGAGCAAATGTCCACCGATGCTCATATGAGCTATGTACGTGGTCTCTTGTTTCTCGCCCTTCTACCTCCCTCTCCCTCTCCATTTCTTTTCTAAAAGACAGCTAAACTCTAACTATAGAAAATGATCATTCGTCTGGCAGAGCCCTGCTCCACAGCCCTACTCAAGAAAAACACAGACAGCACACAAGCCTTGGTTACCAACGGAGACACAGTGTCGCAATGCCCCAGAGTTTGGGACTCCCGCCGTTTCCATATGCTATTTCACGGTGTCACAGAGTTAGCAGGATAAACTAATCAATGGCATTAAGAAGCGTTGCAAGCAGCACTTCTGTGTCGGAAAGGGATTCGGAAGGCGTCTTGCTGTGTTTGAAGTCCTCTGTGACTAGGTGAAATGACGGGTTCTCTCTTCCCCAACTGATTTCATTCCCCACGACACGCTCAGAGCAGTTTGATAGAGACATTCCTGGCGGATGAGGAGGAAAGGAGCCAGCGTGTAGACATGACTACGTTCTCAGATGCTGGGGAGGAATGGCTCGTCTGATAGAGACGTCGCTCTCTAACGGCGCGGCTTACTCCACACACGGCCAGGTCGATCAGCTCCACTCAGCCCGCTCCTCTCTTCCCAGCTCCCTGGCTGCTCGTGGCCAGGACCACATCCACGTTCACGACTGCAGAATGGGCTCGTTTGTATCATCTGGCTTTGTTTTCCCTGGGCTTTTGGTGTAATACTTTTTCAACTGAAAAACATAATTTACTCAGGAATATAGAGTGAATTAATAAAACCCATTATTTCCTAGTGGAAACAAACGGGCCTGGTGGGTAAATGGAGCAGAGAGCCACCAGAGTCCTGGATTCAAGTTCAGTCCTGTTGCTAAGTGTCAATTTTTGGTTGATCCATAAACTGCTCAGCTGTCTTTCCCCACATTAGCCAGAGAACCACGAAATATACGCTCATCTTTCATTGCGATTCTTGCTTCACATAGTTGGCTGCTCTGCCTGAAGTGACTTCCTTTGATGGTGAGTGTGTGGCTGTCTCTCCATCTTTTGAAAGCATTTTCATTTACTGGGTGCTGGCCTGGTTTAGAACTAGATGTGACAGGTGCAGTGGCCCTCAGGTCCCAGGCGCTGCCCTTGAAGAGCACTGCTGACCGCGGCTGTGGCTCCCCCCTGCTTGGATGACACACACGTGGATGCAGTGGGTGAGGACGGGCTCCGCCCTGTGTTGACCCACTTGTCACCAGGGTTGATTCAGCTGATCTGGTGGGTAGGGTGGCGAGCCCTTCCTCCCTCACTGCAGACCAGTGTTATCTACCCAACCCTCATTCCACACCCAGGACAATCTGGACCCCTTAGCAGCCCCGCGGATACCGAGTGCTGTTTTGTGCCTAAGGACTTTTGCACCTCCTGTTGAAAATTCTTCATCGGTCTAATTTTGACTCATCTATCAGCGCTTAACTAAAATATTCTTCTCGGGGACGTTTTTCCCAGCCCTCCAGTTCAGAGTAGGTCACCCTACAGAAGTCTTCCCAGCATCACCAGACTTGTTAATATCTTTCAGCGTCTGGCCTTTCCACAATGAAGTCAGCTTCGTGAGGACAGGAACCTTTGATTGCCTTACTTCCCACTTCATAGTGCCTGGCCCATAATGGGTGCTCAGAAAATGTTGACTATGCATGTGAATGAAAGAATGAATGAATGAATGAATACACGAGTGAATGAATATGTAAATGGATTCTTTTAGGATGTCTTCCCCAAGGATGAATGCCATGTTAAAGATGGGGATTTTTCCTTAATCAGAATATACGGAGCTTTGCTTACTAGCTAGAAGGTTCACACCCCTGAGCAGAGAAATCCCTTACGCCACAGACAGCCCTTGTGCCAGCAATGTTTTGAGAGCACCTAACAGAAGTCAGCGGTCAGTGTGGAATGGAGTTGGAAAATGGTGGGAATAGGTAAAATGGAGAGCTTATAAAATTCTCTTTCCTTTAAATCTCTCTTGGCTGGTATCAGTATTTAGTTTGAAGGAACTTTCCAGAACACAGACCATACAATTCTACTCAGATATGAAAAAAAATGAATATTGTGTAGCCAACACAAAGAATTTGGGGTCACTCCGTCTGTTTTACCCCAGTCACGTGTTCTCTCTCCATTGAATCCAATAACCAGATATTGACTACAGTTTTTCCATTGTTCTGAACTGTATTTTTATTGGAATTCTTGCTTGCCCATATCTTGCAGTGTTGCAAACTACTAAAAACTCCAGTTATGTGCTAAATTGTGCTGGGTTCTAGAGCCATTCCGGCTCTGCCGGTTTGGTTGGAAAGGCCCTCATCCCCTGGGGATTTATAGGAGAGTAACGATCGGGGCATTTGCCTCAGTTGGAAGCTGCCTCTGAAGACATCTCTAAAAGGAGTTATACCTAACAGGCATTCAGTTCCCCAAAGATGGCCCATGAGCATGCTACATGATAGAGAGCAAGGCAGTGAGTCTAGAACAACTTTTCTAGGCTATTACATCATCTTTAAATTTAAGGAGTGGAAGTAGCTGATCTCTGATTCCTCTTCCCTAAACAGTCTATTACTCATTTTAACACCGGTGAGCAAAGCCACGCGTACCTTTTTACTCTAGCAGGCATGTGCCGAGAATGTCATCTGGCCATTTCAGTCGTGCACAAGGTTGACAGAAGCAGAGGAATGGAGACAGCGGAGCTCACAATGTTAAATCTCTCCAAACACCAACACATTAGGAAGTAGAAGAAACGCCTAACGGGTCCCCCAGCCACCCTTCTCTTCTTGCTGTCCCCTGTGGCTTAGGGGACAGGTGGTTTCAGAACCTTTCAGGCACCTTGCATTTGCTTCTCAGGGCCAAGCAATATAGTGGACATTTCAGTAGCAAGGGTGAAGGTGTGACCAGTGCATTGCCGACCTTGACTGTACCATGCTTAGTTGTCAACTACCACGCACGTGAACCTCAGCTCACCACGGCTTTTTAAAATCCATGGCAATACTTGTGCCAAGAATATTTTTTTTTCCCACTGATGAAAATTCAGCACTTAGTTACATTGTTTGGAATTTTATCCATTAAAAATTCTTTTGAATTCATAGGCATTTCGCCTTCAAAATGCAAACGCCTCTATGAAATTAGCAATCATTAATAACTATAATCTAATAGGATTGATTTCTTTGAACGCCTTGATGAGATCAGACTTTTCTAAAGGAAGCTTGGGCTTCTCGATTGGGGGAAGCTGGATCTTTGTGGGGAGAGGGGTGCACTGGGGAGGCCACATTCGTGAGGCACCACTGAGAAGACCATGGGTGAGTCCTTCAGCCTAGATGGAGGAGGAAAGTTCCTAAGAAAGAGGAGAGATGAAAAGAGAGTGAAGACAATAGCACTTACTTCAAAACTTCGATGGTCCAGCACTAGCTGGTCCAGCACTAGGACCGGGCCTGATGAGGTGATGATGGAAGAGATTGCCCTGCAAGAAAGCCCCAGGGACCTTCAGACAGACACCTTTTCCCCAACAGCATAAATGGCCTTCTCCTAGGAAAGATGGCGGTAATTTGCAGAAGCATTAAAAATCTACTTCCAACTATAAAAAATACGGAAATAGCTAGTACATAGAAAGGTGACCATCCTTCCCTGTGATCTGATGTGTGATCTTGAAGAAAAGTAATGGAAATGGAGTAAGGCATAAAATATGCTCTAATGAACACAGTTCTGTTCTCTGGCCTTTTTTCCTGCTAGCAAATTATATTTATCAGCTTGGTAGAACATCGGTAATGTCTTCAGAGAATAGCTTGTGAGAACTGAGTTACTATATGTCAGGATTTTTGAAGACAATGTAATTTGGCACTTCTCAATTTTGATTTTGCACAGAGGAAATGGAAGACTGTGATAAATATTTTCCACAAATGGCATCTTAAATGGAAACACAGCTGGTAGCAACAGTATTCTGCTATTTATTTGGATGCTGGATTCCAGGTTTTCTATATTAAACAACCATGCTGGCAGATTCATTGATTTCACATTTTTCTAACACATTTTTTTTTTTCAGTTAAGTGATGAATCTGGTTTCACCTATAGGTTTCTGGCAGTAAGAGGTAAGGCCAGGCTGCTAGCATGTGTATACTCAGTGGAATGAGAGTTATATGTTAGGGACTATTGAAAATGGTTGGAAATGTTTTCTTTGCACTCCAAGAAAATTAACAAGCTGCACAGAGCTAATCTAAGGCAGAACTATTAGATTCGTGAGGATTAGTGAGCTAGACTGGAAAGAGAGCAGCTTCAGAAAGCAGTTACTGGGTTCTGAACTTAGCTCTTCTATTTACTGGCTGTACCACATGGGGCAAATTACATGTGGGGCCTCCATTCATTCATCTTTATAATGTCTCTCCTAGAAAGAAGATTGAAGGAACTATAGTAAGTTGACCTCTAAATAGGTATTTGGTGAAACAATTAAGTATATAAAATGCATATATATTTCTATGATCTAGAGAGTCTGATATATATATATGTGTGTGTATGTGTGTGTATATATATATGTGTGTGTGTGTGTCTGTGTGTGTATATATATATATATGTATATATATATATATATACATATATATATATATATATATACATATATATATATATATTTGTATTCAGAGAGTGGGCTAGAGAACTAGGCTTCTGTGCTTACCTGCCTTCAGATAGTGTGAAAAGAGGATCCATTAGCCAAAAAAAAGCTTTGAATGCATAGGCATCAGAAAGATACATTGTCTCTTTTTTTCCCTCAAATTAATTAATTAATTTATAGATTTTTAAAACATAGCTGACATGCAATATTGTATTAGTTTCAGGTACGCACCATAGTTATTCGACATTTGTATATCGAAGGAAGTGATCACCACGTCAAGTCCAGCGACCATGTGACGAGTTGTAGCGCTGTCACAATGCGATTAACTATGTTCCTTACGCTGGACACAGCCCCATGACTCACGGCTCACCTGTTTCCACCTGGGAGTTGGAACCTCTCATTCCCCTTCACCTTTGTCCCCCTCCCTTTTAAAATTTTTAAATTACAGTTGACATTCAGCGTTTTATGCTAATTTCAGGAGTATGCAGAGTCGTTCGACATTTATGAAATTTACGAAGTGATTCCCCTGCGGGGGCCAGCCCCCACCCAGCAGGACACAGTGATTACAGTGTCATCGGCTCTCTTCCCTGCGCTGTACTTCACCTCCCCGTGACCATTTCATAACCACCAGTTTGCACTTCTCAGTCCCTTCACGTTTTCATCCCGCCCACTGCCCTCCCTTCCGTCTGACAACCATCAGCTCGTTCCCTGTGTCTATGAGTCTGCTTCTGTTTTGTTTGCTTATTTTGTTCATTAGAGTCCACGTGTAAGTGAGATCGTATGGTATTTGTCTTTTCTCTGTCTTATTTCACTTAGCATAATACCTTTCATATCCATCCACGTTGTCACAAATGATAAGAAGTCATTCTTTTGTATGGCCGAGTAATATTCCATTGTATATATGTACCACCTCTTCTTTATTCAATCATCTATTGATGGATACTTGGGTTGCTTCCATATCTTGGCTATTCTAAATAATGTTGCAATGAACATAAGGGTGCATAAACCTTTCAGAATTAGTATTTTGGATTTCTTCAGATAAATACCCAGAAGTAGAATTGCTGGGTCTCTAGGACCATATGGTAGTTCTATTTTTAATTTTCTGAGGAACTTCCATACTTTTTTCCATAGTGGCTGCACCAATTTGAAATCCCGCCAACATGACAAGGGTTTCCTTTTCTCCACATCCTTGCCAACACTTGTTTATTGATTTATTGATGATGGTCATTCTGACAGATGTGAGGTGATATCTCATTGTAGTTTAAATTTGCATTTCTCTTATGATTAGTGACATCAAGCATCTTTTCATATGTCTATTGGCCATCTGTATGTCTTCTTTGAAGAAATAGCTATTCAAGTCCTTCACCCATTTTTCAATTAGATTGGTAGTTTTTTTTGGTATTGAATGTGTGAGTTATTTATAAATTTTGGATATTAACCCCTTATTAGATGTATTGTTGGTGAAGATTTTTTCCCATTTAGTAGGTTGTCTTTCCGTTTTGTTGATGGTTTCCTTTGCTATGCAAAAAGTATTTAGTTTGATGTAGTCCTGTTTATTTTTTCTTTTGTTTCCCTCGCCCAAGGCAACATATCAGAAAAAAAATATTGCTAATGTCAGAGAATTTACTGCTTATGTTTTCTTCTAGGAGTTTTATTGTATCAGGTCTTCCATTTATATCTTTAATCCATTTTGAGTTTATTTTTCTATGTATTTTTCTATGTATTTCATTTTTTGTATGTATCTGTCTAGTTTTTCCAACACCATTTATTGAATAGACTGTCTTTAACCCATCATATATCCTTGCCTCCTTTGTCATAGATTAATCGACCATATAGACGGGGGTTTATTTCTGGGCTGTCTTTTCTGCTCTCCTGATATATGTGTCTGTTTTTACGCCAGAACCATGCTGTTTTGATCACTGTAGCCCCTGTAATATAGTTCGATGTCAGGTATTGTGATACCTCCAACTTTGTTCTTCTTTCTCAAGATTGTTGTAGCTATTCGGGGCCTTCTGTGGCTCCATATAAATTTTAGGTTCATTTGTTTGAGTTCTATGAAAAAATGCTATTGGTACTTTGATAGGAATTGCACTGAATCCATAGACTGCTTTGGGTAGTATGGGTATTGTAACAATGTTTATTCTTCCTATCTATGAGCACAGTATACACGTCCATTTATTTGCATCTTTTTCAAGATATATTTTCTCCTATAGATGGTTTGTGGTATGCAAGGAAACCATTAAAAAGCACATAACTTTTTTTAATTATGTATTTTAATGTAAAAGGCCAGGTAATTTTTCTCATCACACGAGGACATGCCATATTTAAAAAATAAATCCATATTTGTGAGAAATTGGGGCACTATACAAAGATTTAAGAGTCAGCCAGCCACTAGTTTAAATTCCACCCAAATTACACACTAGCTGTGTGATCTTACACAAATTATTTCAGTTTTTAGGCCCCAGTTTTCTAATTTGTAAAATAGAGCACAGGAGTAACTAGTGTGTAAATCCTTGTGCCAGTTAGAGAGAATGGAATGACATTCCTCGCTTAGGGTCAGGCTCATGTGACATGCTCAGCATGCAGCAGTCCTGCTTGTGTCCTATAACATGGCTGCCTGTGGGAAAAAGGCAGAACTTTTCCATGTGCCCAATACTATACTTTTACCATTAGCAAATTGTCCTGGATTTCAGTCATGGTTAAGATCTCTGTAATCATTTTTCCTGGGATCAAGTCATAGCTCCACCATTTTAGCAAGTTTTCTAGTCTCTCTGGGTTTCAGTGTTCTCGATGATGAAATGGTGATAATAGTACCCACCTCGTAAGATGGTTTAATTTTTAACAGCTTTATTGAAATGTGACTTACATGCCATTTTAGATGTACAACTGTATGAGTAGAAAATTTTACCGTTGTGCAATCTATTTTTTAAATATTTCTATCATCTCCAGCAGTTCCCTTGTGCCTGTTTGCAGTTGGTTCCTGTGTGCACCCAGCCCCAGGCTACTGCATATTTGCTTTCTGTCTCTGTAGTTTTGCTTTCCCTAGAAATTTCAGATAAATTGAATCTTATAATATGTAGTCTTATTGGTCTAGGTTCTTTCATTTCGCATGTTTTAGAGGCTCCTCCATGTTGCAACATGTATCGGTACTTCATTCCCTTTTATTAAGGAAATGTTTTACATTGTACAAAGATATCACAGTTTGTCCATTCACCAGTAGATTATTTGGGCTATTTTCACTTTTTTGGCTATTTTGAATAATACTTCTATGACCATTTGCAGACACGTGTTCATTTCTTGTGCAGACACGTGTTCATTTCTCCTGAATGGATTCCTGGTAAATGATATTCCTAGTAAATGATGTCTTAGTCCTTTCAGGCTGCTTTCACAGACTTGGTGGACTGGAAACAAAGACTTTGATGTTTCATAGTTCCGCAGGCTGGAGGTGCAGCATCATGGCACCCCATGGCTGGACAAGGGCCTCCTTCCTGGTTTATAGTTGGCTCCTTCTCAGTGTATCCTCACATGGCAAAGGAGCTGAGGATCTCCGTGCGTCTCCTTGTAAGATCACGAATCTTATTCATAAAAGCTCCAGTCTCATGATCTAAGCACGTCCCAAAGGCCCCACGTCCTAACGCCATCAGTTTTGTGGGGTTAGGACTTAAACATAGGAATTTTGCGGAGACACAAACATTTAGATCATAGCAAAGACATATGATAGGTATCTTTTTAATCCTTTTTTAAATTGAGCTATACCTCACATACTGTACATTTTTTAGATTGTACAGTTCATTGGTTTTTACTATTTTCACAAAGTTGTACAAGTAGCTTCACTACCTATTTCAGAACATTTTTATCACCCCAAAACAAACCTTGTACCCATTACAGTCACCCCCAATCCTCTCATCTCCCTCTCCCATCCCCTGGAAAACACTGATTTACTGTCTTTCTCTATGGATTTGCCTATGCTGGACATTCAATAAATGGGATCATACAATAAACAAAATAATATCTGCCAGGCTATCTTCCAAACCACTTTACACTTCCATCAACCGTGTTATTAGGGTTCCAGTTTCTCCATGTCATCACCAGCACTTGCTATTCTGTGTCTTTTTTATTTTAGCCATAGTAAGTGTGAAGGGGTAACTCACTATGATTCTGGTTTGCATTTACCTAATGACTAACGATGAGTGTCTTGTCATGTGCTTTAGCCATTTATATCTCTACTTCAGAGAAATGTCGATCCAAATTCTTTGTCTATTTCATTTGGGTTATTTGTCTTCTGTTTAACTTTTTAAGACGTTACCAAAATGTTTCCCAAAATGCTTATATCATTTTACTTTCCCACTAACAATGTTTGGGAGTTCTGATACCTCCATGTCCTTGCTAACATAAAAAATTACTGTTGTCAGTCCCTTTCATTTTTGCCATTCTAGTGGGTTTATATCGGTATTCGTTGTAAAACATTTCCCTATGACTAATTATTTTGAGCATCTTTTCATGTTCTGACTGGCCATTCATATATCTTTTCTGATGAAATGCCTAGTTGAGTGTTGGTTTTTTGCCTTCTTATTATTGAGTTTATAAGAGATCATTATATATGTTGGATAGAATTCTTAAATGTATATTTTACAAATAATTTCACCCAGTCTGTAGCTTGTTTTTTTTTATTATCTTAATAGTATCTTTTATAGATCAAATGCTTTTAATTTTTATGAGATCCGGTTTATCAATTTTCACTTTTATGGATCATGCTTTTTTGTGTCATATATAAGAAATAGTTCCCTAACACAAATTCATGAAGATTCCCTTTGATGTTTGTTTTCTAAAAGTCTTATTATTTTAAAATGTATATTTAGATTGATGTCCATTTTGAGTTAATGAACTTAATGGATCTTTACATAAGGTTTGATGTTCAAGTCGAGTTCATTTTTCCTTTGTTCGAATGGTTGAAAAAAAAAATACCCTTATACCACTGAATTGTTTTTGTGTCTTTGAGATAAATTGGTCGTATTTATATAATTCTGTTTTTGGAACGTCTGTTGTGTTTCATTTATCTATATGCCTATCTCTTTTTCAATACCACACTGTCTCAATTACTGTAGCTTTGTAGTAAATCTTAAAATTGGATTATGTGAGTCCCCCAATTTTATTTCTTTTTGGAATTGCTTAGACTATTCCAATGTATTTGGATTTCTGTATACATTTTAGGACCATGTTGGGATTTTTATTGCACTATAGATCAATTTGAGGATAATTGACATCTTTATTACATTCACCTTTGCTTTTGAAGGATAATTTCTCTAAGTATAGATTTTTTTGGTTGATAGTTTCTTTCAACATCATCATTCTCCTGTCTCCTGTCCTCATTGTTTCCAATAAGAGGCCAGCTGTTTCCCCATATGTGATAAGTTGTTTTTCTCTTGCAACTTTCAAGATTTTCTCTTGGATTTGAACAGTTTGACTGTGATGTGTCTAGGTGAGATTTTCTTTGCATTTATCCTATGTGGAGATAATTGAGCTTTTGGATTTACAGGCTAATGTTTTGTTTTGGTGCCAAATAAATTTGGGAAGATTTTGGACATTATTTCTTCAACTATTTTTTTTCTGTCCCTTTCTCTTTCTCCTCTCATTTTTAGATATTCATTACACTGAAACACCTGACTTTATCCATAGGTATTTGAGGATTTCATTCATTTTTTTAAAATTCTTTTTCTGTCTGTTCTGCAGAGTTGATATTTCTATTGATCTGTCTTCCAGTTTACTGATTATTTCTCCTGCCATACATAATCTGCTGCTGGATCCCACTAATGAACTTTTAATTTCGATTCTAGAATTTATATTTGGCTCTTTTTTATAGTTTTTATTTCTTCATTCAAGATTCCACACTTTTTTTTTTACTATTTTCCTCTAATTCTTTAAACATAATTTACTTTAATCCCTTAAAAATATTTATAATAGTTGCTTTAATGATTTGTCTTCTAAATCTAACATCTGGGCCCACTTAGAATCAATTTATTGTGACAGCTTTGTTTCTATGTATGGTTACTACTTTCCTGGTTTGTTTGTTTGTTTGTTTGTTTGTTTGTTTTACATATTATTATAAGTTTTCTTTTGCTGCTGTAACAAAGTATCACAAACTTGGTGGCTTAAAACAACACAAATTTATCTTAGTTCTGTTGGTTTGAAGCATAGTACAAGTCTCACTAAGCTAAAAGTCAAGGGCTGGTGGCCTGCACGCCTTCTTGGAGGTTCTGTGGCAGAACCTGTTGCCTTACTTTTTCCAGCTTTTAGAGGCAGCTCACATTCCTTGGTTCATGATTCCCTCTCTGAATCTTCAAAGCCAACAACATAGCATCTCTCTGACCCTGCTTCCTTCATCACATAACTTTCTCTGGCCAGAGCTGGACCGGGTCTCTCCTTTTAAAGATTCATGTGATTTGATTAGACCCACCTGGATAACCCAGTATAATCTCCATCTCAAGGTTTTTAACCCTAATCACATCTGCAAAGTTCTTTTTGCCCTGTAAGGTAACATATTCATAGGCTCTGGAGATTAAGTTGTGGATTTATTTGGGAGCCATTTTTCTTCTTACCACAGCATGTCTAACGATTTTTTTTTAATTGAAAACTGAACATTTAAAATAACATATTAACTCTGTGTTCTGTTTTGTTTTTCTGAAGATTATGAGTAGTTGTTTTGTTGGTGAAGGTTATTGGTGGTTTTTGTAACTTGCCTAGATATAAACTGTGGAGTGTGAGGTGCAGCTTATTAATGGTATCTTTACTCATTTTTTTTCCATTAGCCTAGCATCCTAGGGGTCTTCCTGGTGTCTGCCCAGCTTATTGGTCAGCCAGTGATGTAGGCAGAAGTGTTGTTCAGACACCATGAACCCCTAAGTCTTCCACCTTCTGCTGTGTGTGGGAAATTGTGTTCATTCAAAGCTGTAGCCAGTTCTCAAGCCTCGGCTTTCACATTTCCCAGGCTCTCTTGCATTTCCATATATACTTGCAATTTCTCAGTTACCCAGGTGATTTGGAGAGTTTTTCACAGTCCTTATACTGCTCATTCAGGTGGGGTGATAGATGAGGGTAGCCCCAGGCAGGCAGGCCAGAGACCCCTATGTGTCCCTAAGCTCTAGCTAGTTTTCAAGAATAAACATTTCTCAATTTGTTATCTACCTTTGACACAGAAGTGGTTGCTTTTGGCAATGTTTGTTCAATTTTATATTTGTTTTTTGCAGAGAAGACTTTCTGATCACTTCACATCATCATTACCAAAGTTTACTTGCAAAAGTTGTTTAGAATAAATTGAGCTCAAACAAATACAGCACTTAAAACAGTGCCTGGTAGTATTGAGGGCTCTAATTCTATGTATTATAATTATCATTATCCTTATCAGTTATAGAGACAACCAGACATCCCATTTCCAATAGATATTTACAATTTTCCACTATAGAGTATTTTTTTTTTTGTATGAATTCTCCAGCCTCCTCTAAAAATTCCTTTACTACAGACCAGGTGTCAGCAAACTCTTTCTGTAAAGGATCAGGTAGAAAATATTTTATGTTTTGGAAGTCATACAGTCAGCTACTCCGTTCTGCTGAGGTGGCGCGAAAGCAGCCATAAACTGGAGGTGAAGGAATAGGTGTGTCCGTACGGCAGTAAAACTGTTTACGAAAACATGCTGCAGGTGGGATTTGGCCCGTGAGCCATAGTTTGCCAACACTTGCGACAGACTCACTTTTTCATGATTCTGCATCTAAGCAGTGCCAACTACTCTTCCCCAACAGGCTCTGTGTTTCTTTGAAAATCACCAGAGAAGAGAACATCTCTGCTTCCCAGCACCACGTTGCAGCCCCTCCCAACGCTTGTGTCCTGGGAGCCTAGGACTCTTCAAGGCCTGTGGCTCTTGGGTCCTTGGCATCTGTATCAGCTGATTTCAATAGAGTTACTGGTCACACTTCTGGAATATATGTCAACAACAGCATTCACAGTGTTGGGTGTAGACACACTGTAGTACAAATGCAGACACACAGCTTGGTAAGCTGATTGATAGCAAACTATATTTCATCTTCTTTTTAAAACTAGACTATACAGCTCTTTATTAGCTTCTAATTTTTATAAATCTCATTTTTTTCTTCCAAATGAGGGAAAGTTATGTACAGTTTTAAAACCACGGTGTTGCCTTCTTGAATTAATACTCGATCTTTTGAGATCATTAAATCCCTAAATTATCTATTAACTTAATTGTTCTTTACACACTGGCTTTGTACCTAGAAATTAAAACAGAACATTAAATCAATTTTTAAGACTATTTTGCTATTAAATTTATTATACATTTCGAGGGGTATATAAATCATACATGAACTGTTTAAAGAATTGTAAATATGCATGTAACCACTTTATGTTCTTCCTTAATATAGAAGTACATTAGAATATTTGAATGGTTTTTTCCTTCCCTTCTGCATTATATGCTATGATTTTAACCATATTTTTAACCTAAGAAAATATTACTTTACTTTTCAGTATTCATAGATCTGCCCACATTAAGCGACCTCTTTTTCCTCCATCCCCTCCTGCACCCTACGCCCTCCGACTCGGCTCCGTGGCCTTCTACCACATGTCCATCCTTTAGAAACTCCTTTCGTTAAGATCTGCTGGTGACAAATTCTGTGTTTTGCTTTGTCCAAAAATATCTTCATTTCATTCTCATTTTTTAATTAAGACTATTTCCTTAGAGCAGTTTTTGGTTCACGGCAAAATTCAGTGAAAGATACAGAGCTTTCCCATATCTGCCATACCCCCACACATGTACAGGCTCCCCTGTTATCAACACTCCCCACCAGAGTGGGACATTTGTTACAGTTGACGAAGCTACTGTGACACATCATAGTCACCCAAAGACTGCAGTTTACAGTAGGATTTACTCTTTGTGTTGTAGATTTCATGGGATTGGACAAATGTATAATGACAGGTATCCATCATTATGGTATCATATAGAGTATTTTTCATGCCCTAAAAAGCCTCTGTGCTCTACCTGCTCATCCCTTCCTCACCCCTAAGCCCTGGCAACCATTGATCGTTTTATTGTCTCCACTGTTTTGTCTTTTCTAGACTGTCATGTAGTCAGAATGTAGCCTTTTCAGGTGGGTTTCTTTCACTTAGAAATACACATGTAAGTTTCCTCCATGTCTTTTTGTGGCTTGATAGGTCATTTCTTTTTAGCACTGAGTAACATACCATTATCTGGATGTACCACAGTTTACTTATCCATTCACCCACTGAAGGGCTTCTTGGCTGCTCCAACATTTTGGAAATTATGGATAAAGCTGCTATCAATGTAAGTGTGTAGGTTTTGTGTGGATCTTACCAAAGAGCATGGTTCCTGGATCCTATGGTTTAGTTTGTTTAGTATATTTAGTTTTGTAAGAAACCACTAAACTGACTTCCAAAGAGACTGCACCATTTTTCATTCCCACCAGGAATGAATGAAAGTTCCTCTGGTTACACATGCTCGCCAGCATTTATTGTTGTCAGTTTTGTGGATTTTGGCCATTTAGAAGGCGCATAATGGCATTTCATTGTTTTACTTTGCATTTCCTTGATGATATATAATGTGGAGTATCTTTTCATATGCTTTGTCATCTGTATATTTCTTTGGTGACGTGTCTGTTCAGGTCTTTAGATCATTTTCAAAATTGGGTTATTTTTTTTTTATTGTTGAGTTTGAAGAGTTCTTCATATATTTAGGGTAACAGTCCTTTACAGATATGTCTTTTGCAATTATTTTCTCCCAGTCTGTAGCTTATTTTCCCATTCTCTTGATATTGTCTTCTGCAGAGCAGATGTTTTCAATTTTATTGAAGTCCAACTTATCAATTCTTTCTTTCATGGATCATATTTTTGATATTGCAGTTAGCTTTTTCATGGATCATGTCTTTTAAAAAGGCATCATCATACCCAAGATCATCTAGGTTTTCTGCTATAGTTTTATAGTTTGCATTTTACATTTAAGTCTATGATGCATTTTGAATTCATTTTTTGGAAGGGTATATGATCTGTGTCTAGATTTTTATTTACATGGATGTCTAGTTGTTCCAGCCTCATTTGTTGAAAAATCTGCCCTTGGCCCATGATATTACCTCTGCTCCTTTGTCAAAGATCAGTTGACTATATTACATTGGTCTCTCAGAAATCTCTATTCTGTTCCATTGACCTATTTGTCTATTCTTTCACCAATACCACACTGTCTTGATTATTATAGCTTCATCATAAATCCTGAAGTCAGGTAGTGTCAGTCCTCCAACTTTGTTCTTCTCCTTTAGTATTTTCTTGGCTGTTGTAGGTTTTTTGACTCTCCATATAAACTTTGGAATCAGTTTATTAACAGCCATAAAACAAATTGCTGGGATTTTGATTAGGATTGCACTGAATCTATAGATCAAGTTGGGAAGAGCTGGAATCTTGACAATATTGAGTCTTCCTATAAATAAACATGGATATTTATCCATTTGTTTAGTTCTTTTTTGAGTTTATTTATCAGAGTTTTGTGGTTTTATAGATCTTGTACATATCTTCTTAGATTTATATGTAAGTATTTCATTTGGGTGGGGGATTAATATGTCATTCTTTTTAAAAATAGCTTTATTGAGATATACTTCATATACCATACAATTTACTCATTTAAAGTATACCATTTAGTGTTTTCTTGTATATTCAGAGATGTATATAACCATCACCACAGTCAATTTTAGAATTTTCATCACCTCAAAAAGTAACCCTGATCCCTTCAGTTATCCATCCTGATTCTTGAAAGTTTTTTTTTTTTGAGGATACGGAATACTAGACTAGGAATAATATATTGTTCCTAGGCACATTGAAAATATCATTTACTTGATTTCTGGCTCCCCCTGTCAGCCTCACTCTTTTGAATGTAAACTGTCTCCTATAATTGGCAAGAAGAGAAGGTTCCCTCTGAGGCCCCGTGATGGTGGGTAGACAGTGAGCTTGCTTTCCTGTCTCCTGCCCAGCTCTGAAAATCAGGTAAAGCCAGAGGTTCTAGAACACCGGCATACCAGCAATCTCACCCTTCTGCTTGCTTCTCAGGGATCCCTCCTCACTTAGATTTTGGCCTGACAATTCTTTATTCTCTTGCCAGTATTTTATTGTGTTTTGAAATATTTTATCTAGCATTCTACATTGTTTTCATTGAGAGAATCTGTGTGGTTACAAAGCCTACTGTATTATTAGAAACAGCATGCAAATCATTTTTCATGAATCTAAATTAACAGGCTGAAATAAATAAAGCGATTTATGCAAATAAATTTTTAAATTTCTGCTGACAATTTTCTTCATGGGAATTGATCCCAGAATGATATGACCATGTATGTATTCACATATTTAGGGGCTTTATAATACGCATCCAGAAATTCAGGGGTGTCTTTTATTGCCCATATAAGTGGATACATAGACCTTATGCAGGAGAAGTATGACTTTCATAATGAAAATCTGCCATTTTTTTTTCAAGTCCTTAATAACTGAATTACAGTTATAGCATAATTCAGTCACACTCACCAGCCTTTTTGAAATCTTCCAAATTGTATTATTTCACTCCCTACAAAAAGAGTGCCCAAGATATGACATAGGTAAAAAGCCAGATAAAGAATAGCACCGTCACCATTATGAGTAATAAAGAAAGCAGTTATGTGTGTGCAATAGAGTATCGTCCTGCCTGCCTGGAAGGTTCTGACCAGTTGTCAACACTGTGCCACCTGCAGGGCCACCTGCACGGACAGGCCCATGAGGTCCTGCTTACTCATTGTATGGGATAAAATATACCCAAGCAGGACATACGCAGATCTGCAATAAGCTAATTCACTATTGCTGGAAGGAGAAATTCTGCTGAAGAAATTTAAATCAAATATCAAGTATCACATCATTTTACCCATGCATGCTTCAGCTATATCTCTGAAAAACTGTGGACATTTTTTTGAGTACCCACAATTCCATTTCATGTTCAGATTTCCTAGATTGTCCCAGAAATGTTTTTCTTATGGTTGTTTTGTTTAGGTTAAGATGAACAAGGACCACATAGTACATTTAGTTGTGTCTCTTAAGTGTCTTTTCATCTCGAGTGTTCTCCTCCCCACCAGCATTTTCTTTTCATGCCAATGACCTATTGAAGATCCTGAGTCAGCGTCCTGTGTAATTTTCCATAGCTCAGATTTGGTCGGTTGCTTTTATTTGTTCCTCTATCACTTGTTTTTTTTTTTTTTCTATGAAATGGAATTTACTTTATGGGCCTAATTAAATTCCATTTCCCCCTCCTCCCTCCTCCTCTTCTTACTCCTTCTTCTCCAGGATGCTTTCTAGATGGTGCAAAATAATTTCTGTTTCATATCAGACGGCACTCGATGTCTGGTCGTCTCACTTTAGTGATGCTAAGATTGACCGTTGGGTTCAGATGGTAACAACCTAATTCATCCATTGTAAAATTCTCCATCATTCTTTGATCTGATGGTTTTCTAATTCCATCTCCATTTCACATTTATCACTTAACAGTCATACACTAGAGCTATTTGGTCACTTCGAAATACAGTTTTTATAGCAAGTTAAGCTCTCCTTTTAAATTCAGTAATGTATTTTACATTGGTTCTAAAAAAAAGAAAAAATTGTCCTGAACAACAAATGGGTTTCTACCCTGTAAATGCCAGAACTGCTACCTGTAATGACGCCATGTTGATTGGTGCTGCCATGGCTATTTTCTGCTCTACATCCTTTTGACTTGAGACACGGCAGTCCCCTGACCCTCAGCCTCCTTGTAAATATGGCAGCCAATCTCGGTGCCCGTGGGTCTGAGGTAAAGCTGGTACGTGTGCTGCCGCTTTCATCTGCTTGTTTTTAAACGTTCCTTTCTATGCCTTCATTCCACAGAAACACCGAAAGCACTTTTGCCACTCGTGGCCCCAGCACGCTGGAGCATGTGACTGCTGGCATTGTCCCCATGAAAAGAAAATGTATTGCACCCAAACAAGTGGAACACCTTGTCGAATGGTTTTGTTATTATATAGTTTGCTCCTATTTTTCCTGGCAGTGTTTCTGTTTCTGAATCCGGGAGTCCGCTCTGATGCTGCCAGACCCCTGCAGGTCTCCAGGTCCTGTTGAATCAGCTTATGTCATCTTTTTTTACATCAGATCCTTCTTCTTTGTTGTCATTAGCACCATCTTGCCCAAATCTCTCTGCCCTAGGGTCTCTTTTCCAATTTTCTTTGTTTCTTATTCTGATAAAATACACTCCGCTCCCTTCAGAAGGGCCTATAAGCAGAAGTCCCTAGTTCCTAGCTTCCCCCACGTCTTTGCACAGCTCAGCCCCAGCCCCTCCTCTGGCGACCAGGCCAGCGTGCTCACTGGCCCTTTGTGCTCAGCCTCCTACCAGAGGAATCTGTCCCTTCCTGTGCCCCAGTGCTTGTCCCAGGAGCCCTTGTGTCTTTCGTTCTGAACCAGCTCAAGCTCTGTCACTCCCAGGAAGCCTCGCTCATCACTGCTCTCCTCCCTGCTTCCGTCACGGTCTGGCTGCTCGCGCTCTCCTCTCCGTCTCGTGATTTAATCTGCCTCACATCTGCCACCAGACTATATGCCAGCCAAGGGCACAGACTCACCTTGGACGGCTGAGTCCCTTACAGCGCTGGGCACAGACCCTGGCATGTCGTAGGCTGTGCACCTTCCCCTCACCTTCTCACTCAAACTCCCGTCTTCGTCTCCACGGTCCTCGGGCCCCTGACATCTTCTCGGGATCAGGCTGGCCTTGGGTTTTGACAGTCGTGTGGTTGAAGACTGCTTGCAGGCCCCCCTCTCTCAGCACTGTCACACGCAGGAATGTCGCTGAAAGCCCCTGCCTTCCGTGGGGAACTTCTCCAGCAGGAGCGAGCGTGCCAGCTTTCCTTGGGGTGCTGTTCTGGCAAGCAGTCAGGATTCTCACTCCCCGTGTCTGCTGGGAGGTCTCCTTGCTAAACTCCACTTCACGTTGGAATACCTTGAAGCAGCCAGAGCAAGGACCTGCCATGGCATAATTAGGCACCACCTTCTCTGCCATCATAGAACCAAAGATTTTCTTTCCATCTGCTAACCGACGTGACAGACTTCCACTTAGTGGAATGGTTATTAGTATAAAATTACTTTTCAGCCTTTAAATTTAATTATGCCACGTTTACAGCAATAAAATAAAATCTCAAATCCAGGTGTGCTTTTCAAGGAAAGTGTCCGGGGCAATTACCTGCTGATAATGGTGTCTTAAGCCTTTTGTCCAGGGACCTTAAAATCTTTTCCACACAAGCAGATAATGATGCTCATTCTTTAAGGGGTGAGGTGAACCGACTGATCTCTTGGCACACTCGGGAGAGGAAGAGAAATCCAGGACCCAGGTGTCCCCTTTGTTTCCCCTCCCTTTTCAGTTTCTTTTTAAAAGAAGAACGGCCAGCCCCCTATTGACTTAAATACCTCCTTCTCAGGTACTGCTTTCTGTTTTAACAGTGTGAATGAGAAGTTTGCATATCAGATTTCACAGGGAGAAGAGCTGGGCTCAGGGAGAGGGCACGGTTCGCAGACGCGTGCACACTCGCCAGAGGACACCTGTGTTACATGGCAGAGCGTAAATGTGGATGCCATCAGTTCATCAGTGAAAGCCAGTTAGAGGAGCGCTTGGTTCACATGAGCCCTGCTAAGTCATGATCTCGGGATTGTGTCGCTGACCCTGCAGGCAGGCACCTGTGGTCTCTGCACCAGCAGCCCTGGGAGCGTGCCCTTACTTGTGCTAACAGTTTGGATGAGCTTCCCTTCTCCCCACTCAGTCCAGCCTTCCCCCATCCTTGGGGGCCCACTGAAGTCCTGTTTCCCTCCTCCAGGAAACCCTCGCTGGTCCAACCAACCATCACTTGCCTCTCTGTCTTCATAACTCCTGTGTCATTTTCTTCATTCAGTTCAACAAACTCGAATTGAGAATTGCCACGTAGATAGGACTCATCTGGACACTAAATCATGCTCTATTTTGTAATGGTCTTAAACTGTTGTACGAATGCGTGTCGTGTGTCTAATGGAATTAATGAGTATTCATAAGTATACATACAGTGTCGTGTGTCCACAAGCCCCAGGAATGATGCTGCACCCCCCGCAGGAGCTCACTGGTGGGCGTGGAGGGCAGGAGAGGCCAAACCGTACACACGTTCCTGAAATGAACCTAACATAACAAATTCTTGTTGAATCAGATCGAAGTAATATCAGGTCTGAAACCTAGCCCTAGTTTTTCATTCTTTCACTCCCTGCGACACCGTACTCTATTCTATTCTGTGTGAAAAAGGTCCCATGTGTATAGAGTCCCTCCTTCGTTCAGGACAGCACCGCAAACACAGACGAGGTGTCTGTGAGTGAGGTGGCCAGGCCCGTGAGAAAGGCGGACCGTGAGCAGCTGTACAGCTGAGACAGACAGGGCTTTGCAGTTAGCCGGGTGCAGTGGATCCCCATGGGGAACCCGTGCAGCTTCCGATCATTTACTTATCAATATGTACGCAGAGCCCACCTCCTGTGCCAAGGCTGCCGGCCCGGAGCTTCATGGAGGAGCTGGGAGGATGGGACTGGCACCCCGCCTCGCCCTCTTCTGCCCCCACGTGTAAATGCAGAGGCCCGCACTCCTGTCTCTTCTGCAGCGTTCACTGGTGTGGCAGTCCAGTCCAGTGCAGGCTCTTTCTCCCCTAATGCGCAGCCATCCTGGGGAGCAGGAGACGGATCACGAGCCCACGGCCCCCGGGACGGCCAAGCTCGCGTGGGCACAGCCGGTGTTTGCCCCACGCCCACCGTCTCCTGCTGAAACGCGGACTGCGACGCTGGGAGCTGCTGACGCTGTGTGTCGTTTGCTTTCTTCCAGGATCTTCTTCCCAGGAAGCCACCCCGTCAGAGGCGTGCAGGTGATGAAAGTGGGCAAGCTGCAGTTGCATCAGGGCATGTTTCCCCAAGCGATGAAGAACCTGAGGCTGGTGAGTGCGCGCATGCGCCGCTCGGGTCGCGGCCCCCGGGGCCTCTTCTGCCTGGTGCTGGGCCGCCGCCTTGTGAGCGTTGGCAGCTCTACACGCGTGTGTCTCATGCACACTCACACACACACGTGTGCACACACACGTGTCACATGTGTGCACGTGCACACGTGCCCACAAATATTTAACAGCCAGCTCTGAAAAAAAAAAAAATAACCGATTTGCGATGTTTGCCAATTTCTGCACCATGGTCGATTTTAAATTACTGATGTAAAATCAACCAGCTCACAAAAAGCCTGAAGATTTAATCAACTCCCACCAACCGGTGCGGGCTGGCTCAGAAGCACCGCGGACACGTCCCCCCCCCCCCCCCCCCCCCCCCCCCCCCCCCCCCCCCCCCCCCCCCCCCCCCCCCCCCCCCCCCCCCCCCCCCCCCCCCCCCCCCCCCCCCCCCCCCGCCAGCCCAGTCCTCCGCCCTCACCCGTCTCCCCCCATCTCTGCCTCACCGATGCCGCTGGTCCTTTAGGGCCCCGCTCAGATGTCATTTTCCTCTTGTTCTCCTACAACTCTCTATTCGCTCCGCCAGCAGAGTGCTTATCCCACGGTGGGCGGTCGCCTGACGCCCTTCCCCAGGACCCCGTGGGCTTGGTGGTTATCTTTGTAACCAGCTCGGCGCCATGCGAGGTCCCTAGGACTTAGGATGTATCCGCTGTTGGAGGGAGGACGAGGGCAGAAGGGTGAGAGGTCAGCACAGTGCCGCAGTAAGTGCTGAGAGAGAGAATGGGCGAGCTGGGTCAGTGTTGGAATACATCGTTAAAGAGGGACACTTATTTGTCACCCTCTCAGTGGGTCTCCTCTGCTCCTAGGGGCCCAGGGCTGCCGTCCTGGCCTTGCCACCCTGGCAGAGCTCCCCCTCGCACAAACCGTGGCTTCCAAAAGCAGAGCCCAGTGCTCACCTGGTCCAGGCTCCAGCTTCTGTGGGGAGACCTGCTGCGGGGTGGAAGAGGGGGTCTCTGAGGCAGCACCCGGTGTGGTGGCCCGGGCTTCTGGGCCGCCATGTCCTTGTCTGCAGAGGAGGGACAGTGGAGAGGTCCAGGCCTGTGTCCTAATCTCTGAAGGAGTGTCCAGGCTGGCGGTCCCATACGTGGGCAGCTATGCATACTGAGATGAGCAAAATGGCAAATGCCTAAGGGATTCTCAAAAACGAGCTTCTCTGATGCTAGTTTCTGTTGACTGCTGGCCATGTTGCCTTTTCCTGATCTCTCATTGAAATCAGCCCACGGGCAACACGAAGGACACTGGGACTCCCGACGACAGACAACTTTTCTGTTCTGTTCACATGGTCTGACATCTTTCCTTAGACACCTAGCTGTCTATTCCAGTATCAAGGAAAACTGTCCTTTTTCATTGGGCAAATAGCTGTCAGCCAGTCCAATCAGTTAGGCAGATAATCCTATGTTCTGACAGAAAAATAATATGGAGGAACTCTCCCAAGTGTATGATGTCACCTGAGAGTAGGTGTTTTATAAGCGATCAAATAAATCCTTTATGTTTATATAGGACTGGAAAGTGTATTACTGCTCCTCGTGGTCTGATCTGGTCCTGGTGACAGATGACAGCCATACGCGATCAGTAGGCCAAGCACTTTCATTTCCATTTGACAAAGAAGTTAAGGGCTTGGGAACATTCAAGAGCTTGTCTAAAGTCAGCCAAATTAGAGCCAAGTCTAGTTTGTTCCACTTAATTCAACACTTGATTAAATAAGTTAATCTGAATAAGATCCAGTTTTGACCTTACAGTGTTAATGGGGGAGACAGACATGTGAATAAGACATCAAATCCAGGCTAGAATCCAAGGCTCTGTTTTCTCTGGATTGGCCCAGTGAAACAGATGAGGCTCTCTAGTAGGACTCAGCATGCAGAAATCCCTTCAGATCCCCTGAGCTCCTGATGCCAACTCAGAGGAGAAGGTGGGAGAGAAATCAGAGGAGACGTGGATTTCTTCTGTTCTTCATGTGAGGCTTTATTATTACAATTGCAGCAGAACTCTTGAAGGAGACATTTCATACCCTCAGCTGCAAAGACAAGCCTGAAGGAACCCAAACAGCCATCTAGATACACATTATAGGATAATGCAGGCTGGGTAGATGGTGCTGGCCAGCCTCAGCCCTTCTCACGACACTCGTTGATTGTCCCTTTACACCCATCCTGCCCAGTTCCATTCTCTCTTCCTCACATCCTTCTTGTGAAGCTGTCTCACTTCTTCCAAAGCTTCCCTTGGCAATTGTTTTGGCATCTTCTGCTCTTAGAACCAAAGATAAGCCCCAGCATGGGCCCTGATAGCTCCCCAATGAGAGATCTCGGAGCAGCATCAGAGGGTCTGCTGTGAGGACTGGGATTAAGTCATGGCCTCGCTGTGAACTTCCTTTCTGGCTCTGGAAAAGTCACTGTCCCCTGCTGGGCTCTGACTGTCAACCAGAACGCTACTGTGTGTCCTCCACCGTGTCTAGTGGTAGCAAGAGCCCCCTGATTTAGATTCCTAGAGTCCATGGCTCAGGTTCCAGTCCCACCATGTATGAGTTTTGTGACTTGAGGTAATTCTTTCAATCCCTGTGAATATAATTTTCTTATTTTTAAAATGAGGATAATGCCTACCCCATAGAGCTATTTTAGAAGTAAATGAGGTCGTGTGTGAGAGTGCGTTTTGCCAAGTCCCCAGCATTTTGAGACTCTAAAGGGTCGTTATTTTATGGGAACCCTTGTTCTGATCATTCCTCAGCTACCTCGTCCCTTAGGCACTGTGTTCGTAGTTTGGGGTTGTACAGTAGTCTCCCCTTTATGTAACCACTCCCTCGCAAAACAAGGGTGTATTCAGTGTCTCCAAGGTGAGTGGGAATTCGTCAAGGGACCCCGACTTAACGTATCTTCTGTAGCTCCTGGTGTCACCTAAGATAGATACACACACCCATGTGTACATGAGAGAACACAGCAAGTTCTATCAAATCCATACTTGAGTGAATGAATGGATTTTTTAAATGAATAGAGGACTTTAACAAGCCCCACCTCCCCCCATTTTTTCTTTTTTCAGTAGTGTCTAGTTAATGGACTAGTCATCTCAGTACCTCTGGCGACTGGCCATTCGCTAGCAGAGGGGCGGCCTGAACGCATCCCTCCCTTCATACGCTCACCTGTAAGTCCCGGAGCAGACCGGTTTTGTTCTGCAGAAAGCCTTTCGTCCTGAGCCATCTCGGGACTCAGGTGACCCAGAGAGCGAAAAGGGAAAATATACTCTTTGCCTTTTGAAACTAATGTTCTCTTTAGACTGGCACCCCTACCTATTCTTTCTTGTCTCAGAAACCCTGGAAATAATGGGATAAAATAGCTCGAATTAGGGTTTCCAAGGCTGAGTGTGGCACAGGAATCAGAAAGGCTTCAGAATCAGAAATGTGTTACAGATTCGGTTAGGCCCCAGCCTCCTCCGGGGAAGGAATCCACTTAGCCCCGCTCTGATTCGGTTTGGGCTTCCATCTCCACTGGGCTCAGCGGAAATTCTTGTGATTGCCACCGCAGGACTGTCCTGGGGTCCTTTCACAGAAAGCCCTCCTGCTTCCCCCTGTCCCTAATCTACTTTCATTTCTTTCCATTTATTTCTGGGAAGAATTTTGTTAGCCACTAATGTGACTTCTTGAACCTCAAGGACAACTGTCCTCACAGGGCTGCCTTGTCCGTGAGCCCATTTCTTTCCTGTGAGCTCTGCAAGCCTCTGGCTCCCTCACCCTGGGCCAGACGAGCGGCTTTGCTAGTGCTGCTTTATTAGCTGAAGTCGGGATGGAAAAAGTTGGACTTCTTTCCCTTCAGTGACCGTTTTTTATTTAGATGTAAATTTCCTACACTATATTGTAATGTCTTTTTCCCTTCTCGTTGCATTTTGTTGAAGTATTTTACATTTTGAGGAAATTTTTTATCTTCTCTGGGCCTGAACAGGGAACGCAGGCCGCAAGTCCCAGCTCCTCCTCTCCTTCCTGCACATAGGAAGCTCAAAGCACAAAGAACAACCACGCTGGTCTCTTATCTACTCCAGCCTGCACCCTGATTTCCATCCCCACAAAGGCTGGGTTAGCGCATGCAGTTCTGTTGTTCCTATTTCCTAATCGGCTACAGTGATTCTTAACCCCTTTGCTCATGTTCTTGTTTAGGATCCTGATAATAACCACAGACTCACCAAAGAAAAATGTACAAACGCACAACATTTTGTATATTTGATGGGAAAGGGGCTTTGGGGCCACAGAAGCTTCTCCATTGACTCTTTTAAGTGCCCACAACTTCTAGGTCAAAAAGCTCTTCTCTCGATGTGTAACATCATCCCCTAGTATGGGGGCAGATAGGAGGTAGAGAGGGAGGACCAGAGGGCATGCAGAAGGGAGAGGCCATAATCGTCAATAATGCCTTTAAGGCGTTGTTTGGAAGTCTCTGGCTCTATACTTATGAATGTGTCCAAATAGAGAATATTAACTTCATACTTATGAATGTATCCAAATATAGAATATTAATTTCATACTTATGAATATATCCAAATACAGAATATTAATTTCAAGAGTATGTTTCAGATCTAAAAAAAAAGAAGTTAAGAGAATGGTCAATAAAATGAAACCATAGTGATTAAGTCATGTTAAAAGAAATGAGCAGAAATTTACCTCCTGGTAAGTGTAGTTACCAGCAGTAACAAGGAGCCAGGTGGGGAACTGGGACTTTAACCTCCACCTGGCAGTAACAGGGTGTCATCCCCCATTCTCCTGCTGGAATGTTGGAGGAGGCAAGCAGACTACAGGTTTAAAAAAATTCCGAATCTCATCAGAACACTCCAAATGTTCAGGTTTCAACTGAAAATCTCTTATCATATCATGAGCCAGGAAGATCTCAATTTTAATGGGGAAAAAAGATAATATATGCCAACTCCAAGATAACAGAGATGTTAGAATTATCTGACAAAGGTTTTAAAGCAGCATGGTCATAAAATGCTTCAATGAGCAATTACAAAACCCTCAAAACAAATGAAAAAATAGAGTCTTAGCAAAGAAATGGAAGACATAAAGAAGAAGCAAATAGAAATTTAAGAACTAATAAATACAATTACCAAAATAAATAGAAGTTTAACAACAGAGTAGAGAGGACAAAGGAATGATTAATGAACTTAAAGATAGAACAATAGAAGCTACCTAATCTGAAAAACAGAGAGAAAAATGACTTTTAAAAAAAAGGCATAATTGAACAGGGCCTCTGGGACCAATGGATCAATAACAAAATACATAATATTGGAGTCTCAGAGGAAGAAGATAGAGTAGAAAAAAGATTTGAAGAAATAATGGTGGAGGCATCCAAATTGGAAAAGATGAAGTAAAATTATTTCTGTTCACAGATGATGTTATCTTATATATAGAAACCTCTAAAGATCAAACTAAACAACAACAACAGCAACAACAACAAACTTAAAACTAATAAACAAATCCAGCAAAGTAGCAGGATATAAAATCAACATGCAAAAATCAATTGCATTTCTATATACTGACAGTGAACAATCTAAAAAGCAAATTAAGGAAGCAGTTTCATTTACAACAGCATCTAATAGAATAAACTACTTAGGAATTAACTTGACCAAGGGGATGAAAGACTTATACACTGAAAAAAATTAAAGAAGACATAAATAGAATAACATTCATGTTCATGATTAGAAGCCTTAATATTGTTAAGCTGTCAATACTACCCAAAGCAATCTACAAATTGAGTAGAGTCTCTTCTAAAATCCCAATTTTTTTTCCAGAAATAGAAAAATTCATCTTAAAATTTATGTGGAACTTCTTGAAAAAGAAGAAAAGAGTTGGAAGACTCACACTTCCTGATTTCAAAATTCACTACACACTTACAGTAATCAAAATAGTACGGTAGCATAGAGAAGGCTACATAGACTAATGAAATAGAATAGAAAGCACAGAAATAAACCTCACATATATGGTCAAATGATTCTTGACAAAGTTACGAAGGCCACTCAAAGGGGAAAGGACAGTCTCGTCCACCAATGGTGTTGAGAAAACTGGATATCCACATGCAAAAGAATGAAATTGGACCTTTACATAACACCATATTTAAAAACTAACTCAATATCAAAGACATAAATATGAGCTAAAACTGTAAAATTCTTAGAAGAAAACATAGAGGAAAACTTTATGACATTTGATTTGGCAATTTCATGGATATGACACTAAGGCACAGGCAACAATAATAAAAAATAGATAAATTGGACTGCATTAAAATTAAAAACTCTTGTGCATCCATGGACTCTATTAACAGTAAAAAGCCAACCTACAGAATGGGCCAAAGTATTTGCAAATCACATGTCTGATAAGGGATTAATATCCAGAATAGAGAGAGAATTTCTAAAATTCAACAATATAAAAGAACTCAATTCAAAAATGGGCAAAGGACTTGAATAAACATTTCTCCAAAATACAAATGGCCAAAAAGCACATGAAAAGATGCTTGACAGCACTAATCATTAGGGAAACCAATCAAAACAACAATGAGATGCCACTTCTTACTCATTAGGATGGCTATTATACAAAAATAATGAAGGAGAAGGTGGGAGAGAAGGGAGGAAGAAGAAAAAAACCAGCAAGTATTAGTGTGAATTTGGAGAAATTGGAAACCTTGTGTAATACTGATAGAAATGCAAAATTGTGCATCTATGGTGGAAAATGGTATGATAATTCCTCAAAAAAAAAAAACACAATAAAACATAGAATTTCCATTCGGTTCAACAGTTCCACTTTTGGGTAGATACACAAAAGTATTGAAGCAGGGACTTGCCAGTAGCCAATAAGTGGAAACAACTTAAATGTGCATGGATGGATGAATGGATAAACAAAACATGGGAGATACAGATGGATTAACATCAGCAAAGTGAAATAATCCAGACAAAAAAGAACAAATATTCTATGGTCCCTCTTAACTGAGGTACCTAGAGTCATCAAAAACAGAGAGACAGAAAGTAAAATAGTGGTTAATAGGGCTGGAAGGGGAGGAGTAAAAGGAGTTATTGTTCAATAGGTACAGTTTCTATTTGGGGTGATGCAAAAGTTCTGGATATGGATGGAGGTGGCGGCTGCACAGCAATGTGACTGTCCTTGATGCCACTGAACCGTATACTTAAAAATGGTTAAAAGGGTAAATTTCATGATCATATGTGTATTTTACTATAATAAAACATTTTTATAAAATAAATAATAGTAGAAAACTCCCAAAATGTGGCAGAAGACATAAATTGCAAATTCAAGAAGCTTATTGGAGTCAAAACAAGAAAAATCCAAAGAAATCCACACCGAGACTCATCATAATCAAACTTTTGAAAACTAAAGATGAGGAAAATACCTTAAAAGCAAAAAATGAAATTCTTGCCTATAAGGGGAAAACAATTTGAATTAAATTACTGTGATTTTCTCATCAGAAATCATGGAGGCCAGGCAAAAGTGACACATTTTTGCAGAACTGCAAAAAAAACCCCTGTCAACCCAAAAATCTACATTCAGCAAAAATATCCTTCAGTAATGAAGGGGAAGACAAAACATCTCAGATGAAGGAAAACTAAGTGAACTTGTCAGCAGCAGACCTAGTCTAAAAGGATGGCTAAAAGAATTCTCTAAACAGAAAGGAGATAAAAGGAAGGAATCTTGGAACATCGGGAAGAAAGAAAAAACATGGTATACAAAGAATATGGGCAAGTAAAATAGACTTTTCTTCTCAAGGTTTTTAGATTGACGGTTGAAGCAAAAAATATAACACTCTCTGATGTGGCTTTATATGTACACAGCGGAAATATTTAGGACAATTAGATGCCAGATAGGGAAGGGTAAAAAACATAAAGGAAAGTAAAATTTTCTGAACTGGTAAAATGACACCACCAGCAGAGTGTGGCAAGTTATGTGGATATAATATAGGAGCAACCACTGAAAAAGTTACACAAAGGGATCCACTCAAAAGCATTACAGGATGGAATTCTTTAAAAAAAAAATTTAAACAACCCAAAAGAAATACAAGAGAAAAAAATGGTAAATGAAAATAAAATGGCAAACTTAAACCCTAATATATTAATAACTACATTAATTATGTATATGGTCTATGTACAAAAGTAAATTCTCTAAATAATTAAACAAAAGAGATTAGTAGAATATATATTTTTTAAATGACCCAACTATATCCCAACTAACGGAAAGTCACTTTAAATACCATGATATAGGCGGATTGAAAATAAGAGGATGGAAGAAGGTGTATCATGAAAACAGGATTAATCAAAAGAAAGCTGCAGTGGCTGTATTAATATTAGATGAAGTAGACTTAAGAGCAAATAACATTTTTCCAGAGACAGAGAGGGGCATTTTAAAATGAAGAAAAAGGTCAATACCAAGAAGACATAGCAATCTTAAATATAGATGCACCAAACAACCCAGCTGCAAAATGGGGGTGGGGGGGATGGGTGGGGGGAGACTGTTAGAACCAAAAGGAGAACTAGACACAGACTTGTGGATGCAACAGGAGCTGGGGACATCAACACCCCTCTGTCAGCAGCTGACAGGAAATCAGCGAAGATGTAAACTGTAACAACCCCATCAACAAACAGGACCTAATTGACATTTATAAAACCACTCCTTGCAACCATTGCAGATTACATGTTCTTTTCAAGCGCCCACAGAACATACCGGAATAGACCATATTTTGAACTGTACAACTAGTCTTAATAAATGTAAAAGGATCTAAGTCAGACCAAGTAAATTTTCTGACCACAGACAGTGGAATTCAATTAGAAATCAGTTCCACAATATTGGGAAACAAATCCAATCGACACCTCTGAGACTCAGTTTGCCCCTAGAATTTATTGGGTCCAGTCTCCTCACTTCTCATTTGAGGCTCAGGGAGGAGACACGACTTCGTCAGGGCGTCCCAGGTGCCCAATAAATATTCGCTGCATTGGTTAGTTAAACACAGCAACCCCACAGCGACTTTTTTTTACCAGAACAGCTACTGGCCCAGGAAGAAGTCGCAGACCCGAGCTGACCGTGTCTGCAGCCCTTTCTGAGGTCCCCTGGGCTGTGCTGGTCCCTCCCACACTGGACAGCTCAGCACCTCACACCTCCCTTTGTCACACACTGTCCCGGCCGTGCCAGGGCTCGTCCCAGAGCAAGACCAAGTCTTACGCACAACGGCTGCTCAGACCACGTTTAGTGACCACGTGGTCCGATGGTCTCCTTAAGGACACTTTGCCTTGTGGGAGGGGCCTGCGCTGAGATGTCCAGGGTGCAGAGCAAAGCGGGGTGGGCCCCCAAGTGGGCAGTCGAAGGCTTCGGGCTCTTCTGTCGCCCACTGTGAGGGCTGCCTGTGGCCTTGGCTTCCTGTGTGACAGGTCTGGCTTCTTACACGTCCGTTTTTGGTCGCCCCAGCCCACCGCCCCCACCCCCACACCACTTTCATCCTGAGACGGGCAGAACGAGGAAAGTTGCTTGCATTTTCCCTCCTGCGATCTGATTCCAGAGGGTCTTATCGCGCATACATTTCTTTTCCATCTGATTTTATGCCCATATTGAAATCGTGCTTGGGGAAGTCATTTATCGGGTTCCCTCAGGCTCATGGGAGAGAGTATATGAGATCTTTGATCAGCTTAATATATTTGTATTAAAAATTAATAGGAAAGCTATATTGTTTGTAACCTTCAATCAAAATTTGATTTAATTCATTTCATTTAATATACAACCCCAATTCTAAAATTACTTTTTAAAAACATGTGATGAGATTGGAATCAGTTCTGGGACCCTGTCTCTATTCCTGAGTGAACCGTGGCTGTCGTGTGGCAGACAATCTGTGCTGCCATTTCTCGTGTGACATTTAGAGCCCGTACACGGGTGCGGCACCCACCGCGGAGGCTTCAAATGAGTCTTCTGTGGAAGATTATGTGCAGGCTCGTTTTAAATGCTACCATTAAAAAAATAAAATTTAATGGAAAGAGATAAGCCAGCTTTGATTTTATATTTCCTTAATCTGTTTTAGATACTGCTGCAGGAAATTAAACCAGAGTCGTGCTCTCTGGGGCGCACATGTGTGGCAGTTGGGAGGAGCCAAGAGAAGGGAGACAGAGCCACAGGGAATAGTTGCTCTGGTTTGTCAGAGATTTATTGCAAATCTCTTTATTTTGGGGGGAGCCTCCTCGTGTTCCCTCTGGGGCGAAGAGCTGTGGCCGCCATGGAGAGCCAGCCCGGGCCCATGCCCCATGGGGCTCTCTTACTTCATTCCTGCTCCTCCCCTCCCCCCGGTGACGTCCAGGCCCAGATGCTGTCCAGGACGAGGACCAGATGTCCTCCCTTGTCAGGTCTGGGGTTCGGCCTGCGTCTGCTCAGCATGACACATCATGCGCACACACTCGCAGGACTGCCACTGACGTATTTTGGACGTCACCAAATCTTGCTTCTTTTTTTCCTCATCTTCTTTCTCTCCTTTTCTCTTCCACCCTGTTCACCACTCGGAGAAAATGACGGGGTTTACTGGTTAATCACATCTGCATTTAGTTTTACCTTCCAGAATTTTTTTTCAGTGTCTTCAAATAGATCCTTTGCCTCTGGCTACCCTCATTTCCTCCCCGCTTCTGGCCATCCCCGTGGATAAGATCTCCAGTCATAATGTCTCAGATCCTACACACACACACATATCCAGGGGTTCCCGCCCCACCTTCATTTCCTGTACTGTACTCACCACCAGACAGGTGAACACAAGACACCACCAGCAGCATCTTAGCTAGGAAGACCCATTGGCCCCTCAGGGTGTGTCAGAAGCCACATCAAGGAGACCCTCCGGTCCCTCCCCTTAGTCACTGCAGACTGTTCACTGGTCGCGGCTGCACAGTGCAGTCATGGAATGAACCCTGGGTTGAGTCCCGAGAGCCAGGTGCTCGCCTGGGCCAGCCTCTCAGGCCAAACAGGCGGCTGCTGGACCGGAAGGGCGCCGTGGCCCATCGTAAGGAAGCAGGCCGGGAGGCGAGGAGGGAGGCCTGGGCAGCCCCTTCCAGACGGTGGCTCTGCAGTTCCAGAAAGGCTGGGCCCAGACCTCTCCCGCTGATACTCAGGCACTTGCCCTGCTGTGGGACGAGCAGGTCTGTCCCGTTAATGCCAGTGAAGACTCTGGATCAGCCACAATTAACTTCGGCTCTTGAGGAGCAGACCTTATTCTTAACGGCGGAAGCAGAGAGAGAGTGACATCACCAGATGGGAGCTTACAGTGTCTGAAAACGCGCAGCCCGGCCTTACCTCGTCAGCGTGCTGCAAAGGTCACTCTGTCCTTTGGTCTGAGTCAGATCACTGTGAAGCACAGGTCCTTCTCCTGGGGAGGAACCTGGAGACGTATAAGCAGGAGGGCAAACAGAAGCTAGTGTGAGAGTTCTTGTGCGAACAGGGCCAGGCCCCCGCCCAGCAGAGGGCCCGCGTGGGGGCCCGAGGGGGGCGAGCCCTGCAGACAGGCCCTGCTCTTCCCTAGACGACCTGTGAGGGGGTGGGGCGGCCTGCCATCGCTCTTTCTGCAGAGAGCTTTCCAGGCAGTGCTTCTGGCCTATTCATCTTCCTCGTTCATCTTCCTTTGCCAGATCACACGCACATCTGGCCCTGTGCTGAGCAGAAGGGAAGAGAATGAATGTCTAAGGCCGCTTTCCCAGGAAGAAAGAACATCTCCCGGGAAGGACTTGAGGCATCTCTCTGATCTCTTTTTATAGTTGTGCTCTTGTGCGGGTCTCCGCCTCCCACATTAGATGTCCAGACTGATAGAGGACCCAGGACAGTGCTCTGGGGGAAGGAAGGGTAGAGGGAGAACAAAACATGAGACATTTGTTCCCCAAATGGCATCAAACGCATGTTTTTGATCTTCAGCCCAGAGAGAGCTCACAGAGCATGGCCACCTGCAAGGTGTGGGCTGCTCCCAACTCCTCCCCACTCCAAGAGCCGCAGCCCAGGACTTGCTTGCAGATACTGTACGCCGGTGAGGCAGGCCCACTCTCGTTAATAGGAAACAAATCCCCACCAGCCAGAATCTCAACACCAGGCAGCTCCCGGATTGTCCAGCTGGGATGGCCAGGGTGGTGGGCCTGCTGTGAGGTCTTTTCCAGGCGGAGGGACCAGGATCTGAGGTGGTGGGCCTTTCTTTTCCTTTCCCTTTTTTCTCTCTCAAAGCGAAATCTAGACCCCATCTGCCTGCCTGTTCTCCTTTACTCTAGCCTCAAGGGAACATTTTCAAGAAGCAAAAAAGCAGCCAGGGACACAGCTGAAGGCACTGGTGCACCTGAGCACCTCGCTTCTCTGGGTCTCAGGTTTCTCCTCTGTAGAATGAAGGGGTCACGGCCCCCAAGGTACTTCTCAGCTCCAGTCCCTGTGACTTCAAGGATGTTTAAAGATGTCTCACCTCCAGGAATTTACCTTCAGCAAATACTTAGCAAAGGCAACAAAGCTGGAAGATCACCTCTTATCATAACAAACAGTTAGAAGTGATCTAAATTTTCGACATAAACATGATGGAATTAATGGTACCCAACCATTAAAATGGTAATTATATTGGCTATATATTAACATTAACTGATAATAGTTGTTACTGTTTGTTGAGAGCTTACTTATCAGTTGTTCTTGGCCCTCAGGGCAAGTAGACTCTGGAGCCCAGTCCTCACCCCCAGAAGCAGGCTCCAGTGGCTCTCTGTAGGGTCTCTTTTGAAACCCCCTGGTTGTCACTACTCCGCAGCCACAGCTGAGAGCCACATTACTGTGTGCCGGCACTTTTTGGGTGCTGAAAAGCCACCAATGATATCTTTTCCTGTCTCCTGAAGACGCATTTGCATCGAGTACAGGGGGTCCGATGCCTCTCACTTCCCTCAGCCCTCCCACCCCCATTTGCGCATCGCAGGAAGAGACTGTTTGTCCCTAATTTATTTATTGCAAAAAACACTTTTGAGGGTGTTCTAGTGATTTATCGCTTCACAACAAACCATCCCCACACTTAGCAGAGTACACCCACCACCACTGCATTGGGCTCACAGATTATCTGGGTCAGGAATGGAAACAAATCACAATAGGAGTGGCTTTCCTCCTCCCACGTCGTCTGGGGTCACAGCTGGGCAGACCGGAAACTGGCTGTCTTCTGCGTGGTGGCTGGAATCATCTGGAGGCTCTTTATACACATTTCTATACTACGCTGGCTTGAAAGATGGGCTCAGCTAAGACCGTCAGCCAAGGACCTACACGTGGCCCGTCTGTGTGGCTTGGGCTTCCTTACAGCATGGAGGCTCATGAGCCAGAAAGAGGCTGCGTGACCTTTTTTGTCAGCCTTGGAAGGCGATGCCCCTCCTTCCATCATACTCTGTCATTGAAGCGGTCACAAGCCACCCTGATTTCAGAAATATTTCACAGGCAGAATTGATGCTTTAGTAACAGATGGAACATAGAGAAGGAAGGCGAGAATTGTCAGAATACCAATGCTATAATGTCATATGACATAAAAAGAACACAAAACTGTATGTACACGATGATAACAGTGCATATAGATGAGAATTGAATGTGTCTTAAGGTGGTAGGGGCATGGTTTTTCATCATTAATAGCAATTATTTTACTAGCTCTTCTCGAACCTCTGTAACTATGCACCGACAGTCCCCGAAGGCCGTTGCTGGGTTCCGGGCCCCGGCACCCCTCACAACTTGGGTCTGCTTTCCAGACACCACATCAGGAGCCTCGTGCTCGTCACCTCACGTTCCGGCTGGAGAACCACCGTGCTGCTGGCACATGCCACACGCACCCCGGGCCCTGGCCTCAGGGGCAGATGAGAAGTGGGCAGGGCCGCCCGAGGTTCTAATCTGTCTTCTGTCTTCTACCATTAGGCTTTTGACATTATGAGAGTGACACACGGCAGAGAGCACAGCCTGATCGAAGATCTGATCCTGCTCTTGGAAGAATGCGACGCCAGCATCAGAGCATCCTAAGTGGGCGGGACAGGTGCGAGGACGGCCTCTGCCTTGACCGGATGCCTTCCCGAGATCACACGCTCCATGCTGCGTCTGCCGGGTGGCCCCCCCCGTCAGAAGCGCTGTCCTGTGTTTATGTAGGTAAATGAGGTGGACATATGGCTTGCAAACCACAAGACTCATTAGTCGTAGAGAAGCACGATTATAATAAATATTTTAAAATTTGGTTGAAAATGCCATCTGGTAATTGTTTTCTTTGCTTGCTCATTGGTAATTTTAATGTTTAAGATATCCACTTTAAAGAGAAAATCCTATTAAAAGCATGACAATAATATCCTCTTTGGATATGTGTAGGGATAAATGGATAAAAATCAACATTTTCATATTTGCTTCCAAGCAACAAAATTAATGTCCATTTTGACAAGAAGGAGAATGTTCAGATGTTATCTTTACTATTTGTGTTCAATGATATTTGCGTCTACTATTCACTGCCGAATACATCTCCAGTGCAAGAAGCTTTATCCTGAATCCTAGAAAGAAGTCATTTTAGGTGTTATCAGAGGATAGGGAATCTTAGTGGTAAAGAAAAAAAAAATGTCTTCTCAGATGTCTCATGGCTATTTGTGTAACTCATTCCGAACATTTGATAAGCCTTTGTGTATGTCATGCTTTTTTTTTCTCGCGTTTTTTTCTCTGTGTCCTACGTCTGTGGATTGAGCCCATGATACACAGAGCACGGAGCTCCATTACTCCGTAGACAGCAGAGTTCTGGCGTTCTAGCTCAAATCGGGCTGGCTTCTTTTCCTTTTTCTTGTCTGTTATTTCCTAATTCTGTGGCCTGCTTTTCTACCTTTCTGCTTTATATAAATACAGAAAACCTTTCCTTTTTCTCCAGCAAAACAAAAAGGTAAATGCTTTTCCGACTCAGTGACCACGCTTGCAGTTTTGTCCTCCTGCTCAGATGGGACTTACAGTCTCCGAAGCCCTTGGATCTCTGTGGCCGAAAGCAGAGCCTCTTGGCATCCTCGCCGTATTTTACAAGCAAGAAAACAAGATGCAGGGCATGATGGGAGAACCCAGAGTGGCGACTCATGTTCCCTCCATCTGGTTCAGGGGTCGCCCCCACTCTCACGGGAATGGGGGGCAGCGAGGCCAGCAGCCACGTGGCCGCACTGCGGCAGCTGGCACCATCAGAATGACACCTGGATGTCTGGTCGGGCCAGAAGGGACCAGCCAAGCTGATGACGGGAAACTGGAGTCTGCCTGCTGAACACGCCTGGTGAGCACTCGGATCGTGGGGACCTGCATGACGTCCTACAGGCAGGGAGCTCTGCGGCTTTTCCATGTATTCGCTTTGGCTCGCGCACGGCCCGTCGAGCGTCGGGCACAACCACACCCACGGGCACACAGCATCCCCAGGAACCACAGCAGCACGACGCGGGGGTGCTCCGAGGCCACTTTGTCAGTAAGGGAGCCGGCCTGGAGCAGGTGCTCCAGGGCCCCGTGATTCACCAAGCGGCTTTAAGAGGGTGGCGCAATCTCGGCCTTTCTGAGACCAGTTCTACCCAGTTCAACGAAGAGGTACTGGATGTCACTATGTTTTTAGGGAAAAGGGAATCAAAGACCGAATAAGACACACCCACGGTCTGGTATAACATTTGTATCAGGTTTTACCTTATAACAAAAAGTGACGCGAGTGAATTCTGTTTATGATTTGCTCATCCGCGGGCGGGGCTGGAGCGATCTGCAGGGCTGGCCCAGGCGCCACACGTCTCTGCCCCTCACATCCTGTCGTGAGGACGACACGTGGCCATTCGCCACGGCAGTGCACAGTGGCCCTTAGGCTCTGTGGGTCTCGGGGAACATTTAGTGAATTTGGTGAAATCCATGGACCTTCTTTTTAGAACAACAGAAACATCTGAACAGTTTGCTTGTAGGATCTGGGATGCTCCAACTCCCTGCGGCCTATCAACGGACTCCCTGGGGTCTGTCATCTAATGAAAAGGAGACTTGCCACCTTTCAGAAACACTGGTGGCAGCTGTATTGGGTCCTCGTTTTAAATTCATTAGTTAAAGAAAAGTCATCACAGAAGGTGGAGGGAGCGTTAGGTGCCAAGTGAGCAGAGTTCACTGATGGAGCCCTGTGTTTGCCGATTTTCTCAGTGAAATTTATCCATCAGTGACGATCCTGGATTAAGAGATTTGCTTTCACGCCTGCTAGAGAAAGTACACGGGCTTTTAAACCCCTCTGGCTGCTTCTTGTTTTCTGAGGAAAGGACCCTTATGCGGGGGAGAGGGCCAGCAGGCACCAACTTTTAATAGAAAGCAAACATCTAAGCAACGGTAAACATTGACTGAACAGCTTTACAGCAGAATAATTTTGGAGAAGACGAGAGGGGATGGAGAACGTGATTTAAAATTCACGTCACCAGCGGCTGACGATTTATTGCCGCCCCAGCGTCCACGACGGCTGTTTCATTAATCCACAGGCATCCCAGTGGCAGGCTTTTTTCACATCAGTAACTTGACGCCATTAGTTGCTCCTCTGGGATGAGAACACATTTAAACTGAGAATGAACACGCTGGGCATAATTTATAGCCGTGCCACGTGAAGGCTAGGAGTGCGGGAGAGGGAGGCTGCCCGGGACGCCTGCTCACCCTGGGAGTGCGGGACAGGCTTCCGCCTGCCAGCTCAGAGCCCTGGGTGGGCAGAGAGGCCGGCCATGCCCTGATGCAGCCAGCCGGGCAGCCACGGACCAGAGCCCCTCCATCAAGCATCGCCATGGGGAGGAAAGTGAAGTTCCATACGTGGGAGCCCGCCCCTGAGTTATGTCCTGAATGTGCTTGTCTGGCCCAGTCAAGAAGTGATGCTTGACTCGCTCTTAGTGGCCCACTGGGGTTCCACAGGGAGGGGGTTCTAGGCATTTTGGGGCATCATGAAATCCTGTGACAAGCAGTCACTGGTGGAAGCTTCGGGAAAACACTGGAGCCCTCCTTTGCCTGAGGTCTGTAAGAGATCAAACTGGTTGAGGACCAGCTACACCACCCAAACTGGGACGTTCCTTACCCTGTGAAGTTTGTAAGCGTCAAGATGCCATCGAAGCACAGCCAACATATTCAAAATAGATGCAAAACATGTCAAAGCCAAATCCTCCTCATCCTTTCGCACTTTGGCACAGAAACTTGTTCACTGACTCTGTCTTTTTCCTTTATCAAAGCAACGAGCTCTGTCTACTTGTCCTCTGAAGAGCTTTTTAAAATTTCAGCCATTTGTGTTGTTGGTCCATCCCCAGGCTGTCACAGGCCCCAGCTCCTCGTTCCTTAGCCATCGTGGAGACCTCCTCATTGACCTTGCCTGCTGTCCCTCCCTGGCCTGTCCTCCGTCACAGCTGCCAATCATCTTCCCAAAATACCTACTTCCTCATTTCCTCTTATAACTCCTCTCTCAGAAAATTCCAGCGGCTCCCTATTGCCGCTAGACTCAAAGTTCAGTCTTCAGACTGGCACCAATGGTCTCAAACTCCCGAATTTCATTCCCAACCCCCACCACCCCCACCCCGCCCCCTCCAGGAGCCTGTCACTCTAGCTGGGCTGGCGTCCCCACCCCTTCTCCTGAGTTCCATTCTCTTCTTTATCAGCGCCTTGTTTTGTTCACAGCGACTGGATTCCCTTTCTTCTCCTAGATCTAGCTAAATCTTATCCATCCTCAAAGGTCTAGCGCAAGCGTTTCTCCTCTTCTTTTTCTTTAAGAACAGCTCAGTTATTCTTTCTGATGTTCAAGTTGTATCAGCTTTGTCTGTTGGGGTCTTTTTCAAGTTGGATCCTATGTCCTACGTGTTCTTATCATTTCGGAAACACTTTCTAATTGGGGGTCACCTGGTACTTTCCCCCTCTAGACCTGGAACTAGCCATTCTCCGAGGAGCCTTGGTCAGGAAGGGGATTTAGAATCCCTGGTCTGGGCCCCATGTTTGCTCGTTGCTATGAGGGCGTCATTGCTTTCTCGGCCTTTTTAAACTCATGAATTCACACCGATGCCACCAATTAAAATGCATCATCCTCATTGTTCTTCATCTTCCTCCTTCCACTTTCGTACTTCCCTCATACACGCAAAATAGTTTTGAAATTACTACCGAGACCATAACAACAGCAAAACTTCTAAATAGATTTTAAGTTTCTTGTGCTTTTCATGCTGAGGCATAAAAAAGTTTGTATCATCAGAATACTATGTTTAAAAGTTACTTGAATTATTCTTTTCTGCGTGTCTGTGTAATCAATTTGATATCCAATTAGGCTTCTTTGTTTCTATTTTTAATCAGCTTTCGGATTTGTCCCATTATTGATTTATGCTGGTATGCAAATATTAACATACATTTTGCTATTACCAATAATGCCGTAATGAAGAATCTTGTGCATATTTTTATTTTTATTGCTAGAGATGTATCTCCAGGGTGGCTTCCTAGAAGTGGAAATGCTGAGTCAAAGGTAAATGCATCCATAATTTTATTAGTTATTGTCAAATTTCCCTTGACAAGGGTCATGTATGTGTAATTCCAGCTTCTCTGCAGCCAGCAGAGTGGGTTGTTCAGCTTCTGAATTTTTGCTAAGCTCATACATAAGAAATAGTATCTCAATGTAGTTTAAATTTGCATTTTTCTCAGTAGGGAAGTTGGATGTCTTCAAATATTCAAAAGCCTTTTGTCTGTCTTTTTGTGAACTATCTTTACATGTCATTTGTCCATTTTAAAACCCAAGAGAGCTTATTATTAACACTTCCTGACCGAAAAAAAAAAAAACAAAAACGCTAAAGAATGCGTGATATAGAAGGAAAATAGTCCCAGATGATAGAAGGTCAGAGATGCAAGAAAAAATGGAAAAGAAAGAAAATGGTTACTATTTGGACAAATATGAATGAAGTTTATTTTTATAAAACAGTAATAATAATTTCTATGAGGGACAAAAATATGACATAAACACTCGATAGCAATAAGAGTACCTCAGGAGAAGGAGTAAATGAAGTTGAAATTTTTTAAAGACTTTTACGTTGTCCAAATTGAGGGTAAAGATTTTTATTGACTTTAGACTTCAGTAAGTTAATTATGCATGTTTCAATTTCTGGGATAACCACCAAAAGAATAGAGTCGGAGCATATAACTTTGAGAAGAGAAAAGGGGAATGAGTTAAAAAACAGGCATCTCCTCTCATCAAAAAGGGGTTTTTAGGGATGGAGTGAGAAAGGAGCAAAAATTTAAAAATAGAAAAGACAGGGAATTTTAAGCACAAAATAAGATAATAGATTTTAATCTAAATACATTAGTAATGACACTAAATGTAATTTAGTAAACAAAAAATATAAATCAGTAAATGTTTCAGCTAAAATATCAAACTGGATTTTAAAAAATATCAATAAGAGATACAGAACGTTTTTTTTTAAATGTATATTATGCAAATACTAACCAAAAAAATCTGGTGTGGCTACTAATAGTATAATATAGTACAGTATGGTATAATATAGTATAATACAAACTTTAAGGCAAAAGACATTACTAGAAAGAGAGACACATAATCATGGCACAATGTTTGCTCTACCAGGAAGATAGAATGATTCTAAATTTTGTAGGGACCTAGCAACAATGTAGTATTAGTAAATATAAAGAAGAAATTAACAATTATTAACAGGAACAGACATATTAAGTCATAGTGAGATATTAACTCATGGGTCAAAGAAGAAATTACAATCCTACAAAACACTTGTAGGATTAGTACTACTTAATCAAATGTAGTAATAGGCTCGAAATCTTCTATGGTCTATGTACTGTCCAAAAAGAAAATTAGGCCAAAAATAAATGAGCTAAGAACCCATCTCAAGAGGTTAGAAAAATCTCAGCAAATATACTCAACAAAATTCAGAAGGAAGAAAATGATAAAGATCAGAGCAGAACTCAAAATACAAAGCAAGCACAAAACAGAACGATCAACAACAACAAGAAAAACAGTGTTTTGAAAAGACTAATAAAACTGAAAAATCTCTGGCAGAAATAATGAAAAACAAAAAGAGAAGATATAAATATCTAGTATCAGAAATAAAAGGAAAATTACTCTAGATGCCTCAGCATTAAAGAGATGGTAAGAGAATATCAACAAGTTTATGTCAACATTTTTGAAAAGATAGAATGAACAAATTTCTAGAAAATATAACTTACCAGTGTTGACTCAAGAAGAAACTTTTTTAAAATCTGGAAAATCTTATAACCGAGAATGAAAAACAACAAACAGTTCATAGGTACTCTTTGATATTCTTTTCACAAAGAAAATGACATGCTGAGTTGGTTTCACATACTGCATTTCACCAAAACATTCAAGGGAAATAAAATTGAACACTTCACAGTTTTTTCTAGGGAAGAGAATAGTAAGAAATACTTCCCAACGAATTTACTTGTTTCACCTCAGTACCCAAATCTAACAGTACAGGATAGGAAAGTGTAGACCAAGTTCACTCAAGAATAGAGGTGTAAGAATCCTAAATAAATATTAGCAAACCGAAGTCAGCAATACATACTATATTGCTAAGCTGAAACTGACAACATAGAAAAGGGATAATACATTTGATAATCCACTACATTAAAACATTTAAGAAATATTATCCTTCTATGAGTAGAAGGAAACTTCTTAAAAAGTGAAGGGTATCTACAAAAACCTGTAGCAAGCATCGTACTTAATAGCAAATGTTGAAAGTTTGCCTTTGCTACTAAAGAAGTCTTGGAGATATAATGAATATAACCAACACTATTATAAAACTTATAAGAGACTAGATCTATTTTTTATTAAGTCTAGTTGTTTAACAACATTATTTTAGTTTCAGGTGTACAATATAGCAATTCTGCATTTATATACCTTACAATGGGATCACGATCCTAAGTCTAGTAATCATCTGTCACCGTACAAATTGGTCACAATCTTACTGACCACGGTCCCCTTCACCTTTTCCATCCCCCCCACCCTCACCCTCCGGCAACCATTAGTTTGCTCTCTGTTCCTACGAGTCTGTTTTGGTTCTGTTTTTTGTTCATTTGTTTTGTTTTGTTTTTTTAGATTCCACATATAAGTGAAACCCTACAGTATTTGTCTCCATCTGAATTCACTTAATTCCTTCCAGGTTCATCCATGTTGTTGCATATGGCAGGATTTCATTCTTTTTTATTGCTGAGTAACATTCCAACTTGTATTTCTACCCCATCTTCTTTATCTACTCATCTGTCGATGGACACCTATGTTACTGCCATATCTTGCCTATTGTAAATAATGAACATAGGGGTGCATATATCTTATCAAGTTAGTGTTTTCATTCTCTTCAGATAGATACTGAGAAGCTGAATTTGCTGGGTCAGATGGTAGTTCTAGTCTCAGTGTTTTGAGGAACCTCCATGCTGTTTTCCACAGCGGCCGCACTAATTTACATCCTACCAACAGTGCCCAAGGATTCCCTTTCCTCACCAACACTTGTCATTTGCTGACTCTTTGATAAAAGCCATCTGACTGGTGTGAGGTGGCATCTCATTGTGGTCCTGATTTGTATCTCCCTAATGATTAGCTACACTACCTTTTGTTTGACCAGACTTGACATCTAAACGGCCTTTTATATTTGGAATCAGAATAAAAGCCCTTTGCTGGACCTCATGTGGACTAGGGGTTAAAAAGAAGAAAAGCACCATCAAAATCGACCTGAGGGCTGGTGCCAGGTGGACGGGCGTGGGCTGAGATGCTCGCTGGGGAGGCTCTGCTCCCGGGCCCTGGGGGCCCAGCTCCAGGCCTGTGGCTGTGGGTGGAATGGCGCACCCTGTCCCCACGTCATCTCCAAGGCACGGCATGAGTCACTTTAGATGCAACGGCTGCTAACGTTTCACTACCGGGGACGATACGACAGTAATTTCCATGAAGTGCCATCTTTTAGTTCAATGTGTTTCACGGGTCACATGATCTCCGATTACTTAGGTGACACTTAGGACAATTTTATGGCAAATTGAGTCCCAAATTACAGTCCCTGAGGGGGTCTGCATTAATAATGGTCTGTGGGAGCCCAGCGGGGGCCGGAGCCTGGCGCACAGCAGCCACACGGCTCCTGATGCCGCGTTTCAGAGGAATGCGCCATTAACACACACGCTCTCTCTCAGCTTCTCCTTGCAGAAAAGGAGCACTCAGATTACCCCCAGACACCCCCAGACTGCAGAATAATGAAGACGGAATTATTTTTGCATGAACTGGGATTTCCCCGTAGCTGAGTTAAGAAGCACGACCTACTATGAGTGAATTAGAATTCCTAAAAAAAAAAAAAAAAAAAAAAAGATCAGCTGCTCTGATTGCTTTATTTCTCTTGTAGGCATTTTACTTCCTAGCTGTGAGAAACCAGCACCTCATGTAGTGGAGCCTGGGGAGGTCTGACTGGGGGGTTCCTAAGCGAAACCTGTAAAAATAACAGTCATAGCCCGCAGAACGCTTGACATCCGGAGCGATGTCAGGGTTTGAATGCACCTGCGCCTAGCTATGTGCTGAGTTTTCACCGTGCTGGGTCTTGGGGAAAACTGAAGCTTTGTGCACAGCCAAGAGCTTGCAGACTCCTCGGAGCAAGCAAAACAACAACACGTGGCCTGTCTCCAAGTACCCACCCATCTCCCAGGTGCTCAGGACAAAGGGTGGGCCTTCTAGAGATCCTCTCTTGCTAAACTCCAGAAAACAGAGAGTATTGGACTCGCAAGAGAGAGGAGATGGGAAAATGAAAAAATTAATTGTTATGGGCTAAATTGTGTCCTTCCCCCCACCAATTCATATGTTGAAGTCTTTCCCGGCCCAATCCCTTACCTCAGGATGGGACTGTATTTATAGATGGGGCCTTTACAGAGGTGATGAGGTTAAAACGAGGCTGTCAGAATGAACCTTCATTCAATGTGACTCACACTCTTTTCAGAAGAGGAAATTTAAACTCACGAAAAACACCAGAGATATGCGTGCTCCGAGAAAAGACCAGGCGGAGAGGAAGCAAGAAGGTGGCCGTCCGCAGGCCAAGGAGGGAGGCCTTAGGGGAAACCAGGTCTGACAACACCTTGACCTTGGACTTCCGGCCCCCAGAACTGCGAGGAAACACATTTCTGTTGTGTAAGCCACCCAGTCTGTGGCATTTTGTTATTGCATCTCTCCCTAGCAAACAAATAATTAACAATTATTTCTACAAGGACTTTTTAAAATGATCTCAAAATTCCAGAGACGTTGCAAGCACAGAACAAAAAAAAATTTCTTTCTTGGACTTTTTGAGAGTAAGTTGCTGACATGGCAGAAAGTTCCTCACAGTTCTCTGTAAGTGAGGTGAAGATTCTAAGTGAGCTGGAGAGATTAGCATCTTAAGAGAAACGAGGGATTTTGAAAGCTCTGCCCGAGAAGATGAAAATGCGTGTGTGGCCTTGGGTTGTGTGGTGTGGTAAAAAGGACCAGGAGACGTCTTGTGTCCCATCGCTACCATAAGCTTTGTGACCTTGGAGAAATCACCTCACACCCACTGACAACTGGACAGGATAAATAACCTCCGAGATGGCTTCCAGTGAAGCATTTTGTGATTTTATGTCTGAGAGGTAATTCTTTTTTCTATCTTGAGGTCCAAGGGCAAAAACTACCCAGTCCTGTCCACCAGTGCTGAGTGTCCTGCCAACAATTTGCCCCCATCCCCGCCCAACGCTCCTTAGCCCCAGGCTCTCTAACAGGCTGGCAGGCAAGGGGTGGGGGACAAAGGCCTCGTGTCCCTGCAGGGGGCCCACTCTCCAGCCCAGCTGAGCTCCTGGCCGTCCTCTCTCACTCGCCTGCTAACTTGCAAATGCTCTTCTCCCTTCCCCACCAACGTCTTTGGAAATTCTGCTCCTTCTTTTCAATCTCTCTAAGCATTTTCTCCCCCGTGCCATTTGAGCACCTATTCAATCCCCTGAAAACTTATCGCACCAAAATAATTGCTTCTTTATATTTCTCCTCACAAGACTCCAAATCTCTGGAGGAAAGAGCCTGGATATTTCCCCTCTCTGTAGCCTCAGCTACAGACACCGTGCTTGGCTCATAGCAGGTCACTGCTGGATAAACGTGCCTTAAGACCCGTGAGCCAGACACTGTGTTGGCTGGGTGGAGAATGACCCTGCCCTGAGGGAGTTCCCATGGCAACGGGGGAGACAGGTAACAAAGCAGGCAGCCACCATATAAGGGAGAGTCATCATTTTTGTGGTAGTGCTGAGCACGAGCTGGACGCCTTTCAAAATCGGAAAGACTTGCATTAAGCTGGAATTGACATACACTTGGACTTGGCCAACGGTGCCTTGCAGGGGTGGGCGTGGAAGAAGTGTTTACTAGACTATAAGCCCCATAAGGGTTTGGACCTTGTCTGCCTCTCTCACTGTTGTCTCCCCGGCCCCTCGCATAACCAGCATGTTGTGGTCACCAATAAATATTTGTGCAATGAAGCATGAATGAGCTCACAGCCAAATTCTCCTTTCTTTTTTTTTTTTTTTCCAAAAGCCTTTCTCACCTCCCCTCTCACTTTCTGACTCGTCCTTGTCCAAAGGTGTGAGCTCAGACTTACCTCAGTGGGGGCGGTGCTGAAGATCAAAGGCAGTAATTAGTATGGAAGCGTTTAGTCCGGCACGAAGTGTCCTGTGGACGTGGGTTACTGCTCACGGCGTCTCCCCTGCTCAGGGCGATGTTGGCTGGAGCCGCACTGGGCTGGCCTGGTTGGGGTTCGGGTGCCCTCAGGGCCTATCTATGGTCCTGTCGATACAAAGAAGACCCACCCGTTCCCGATTTACCATTCTTTAGAAGTTCCGTGGGTTTTAATAAGGACCTTAGAGACTCCTTCCTTTGCAACTAGAAAAGAATAATTCAGGTGCAGTAATTAGGGTTCCCGAGGTCGCGGCTCGTGTGGCTGGTCCTAATGAGGGTTTTTCTTTTTGCTTTTTTTGGTCCGTCCCCAAGGGAGCTCTTATTAGAGGAAAAGGCGGCCCACGGTCGTGGCGAGAGGTGGTGGCCTGCATCAGAGAGAGAGTGCGCGCGTGGAAGGGATGCTGGTGTGCTGCACGGGACCCCGGTCGTGCGGGAGAACGAGGGGGCTGAACCACGCTCAGATAGCGGGGGAGGGGGCCGCCGGCATCCTGGAGCCAGAGACGACTCAGGAGGCTGCAAAGAGGCGCATCCTGGGGCAGGTCCCTTGTCCTGTCTGTGCCTGAGTGACTGACTTAACGAGGTGCCTGCGGGCACAGGGAGAAGCGCCTTCCTTTCAAGATTGCCCTGAGCTGAAAAATTCCCGGTCGCCTGTCCCGGTGCAGGAGCACAGCCACCTGGAGGCGGGAGAGGCCCGGTGACCTCATGAGGTGGTGCGAGGGCCTGGGGCGCTGCCTGCTCCGAGCAGCGGCGGCCCCGATGCATGTCTGGGGTGCTGATTCAGGCACTGGGCAGCACGCCCTCCGCCTTCCTATTCAAGTCGTGCGATGCCCAGCGAATGAGGGGAAGGACCGGGCGGCTGAATGGAAGTGTTCTCTGTCCCCGGCTCCACAAGCACGTCCACAGTGAGAAAAGGGGCCACTTAGGACCCGGGGGTGTCGGTGTCCAGAAAGGAAAGTGGTGGGGACAGACTCTCAGGGCCTGAGGGGGACGGTGCAGGGGGTGAGTGGGTCCCCCTCAGCCTCCGCCCCTCCTCCCTCCTCTCTGCTTCTTGAAATCCAGAGCCCTTAGGGGTGGGTCGATCTGCCTTCTGGAACTAACGTCTTCTTTTTCTGGAGGGAAAGCATCCCAGGGAACTCGGCAGCCCAGGCCGGCGTGAGCAGCCGGCCGCACCGGGGCCTCCTGACCGGGGAGCCGACGGAAGCTCACGCCCAGGCGGGTTTGCACTTACAAAGGAGGCCTTAACCCACGTGTCAGGGGCTGCGGTGGGCCTCTGAGAGGGTGCCGGGTGGACGTCAGGGACACCTTTCTTGTCACCGTATGTCCCTGCTCCCATTCTGCCGCTTGGACTCCAGCAGTGGCCCCTGGCGGGCACGCGGGGGCACTCGCCACCCATCCCCTCTCACACCTTCCCCTCTCTCTCACAGCGGGGGCTAGGCGTGTACCTGTTCCTCCCGTGGACCCAGGCCTTGTCTCCACGCAGCCCCATGCTCCCTGAGGGCAGAAATCGCCCTTCCTTCTGACAGGCAGGTGTGACTACAGCCGAGGTCAAAATCCAGAACTCAGCATTTCTCAGAGAAGCAGTTTTAACAGAGACCATTGTCACCTGCATCTTTTCGGTGTGGAAAGCAGTGTCTGTGAGCGGTGGCCTTGCAGCTTTTCCTCCCTCCACCGGGCACAGGGTGTGACACGGGGCACGGGGTGTGACACGGGGCACGGGGTGTGACACGGGGCACGGGGTGTGACACGGGGCACGGGGTGTGACACAGGGCACGGGGAGTGACAGGGAGGGTCTGAGCTGGGTCTCGGGGCCGCCGGAGTTATTATTCACGTGGTAATTCACTTTAAAGTGTCCGGTACACACAGCAGGGTGTGTGTGACCTTCAACGTCCACCGCAGGAGTGGTTAGTGAGCTTCCCACGTGATCGTTGGGAGGCCGCCAACCAGGGGTGGCTTCGTTAGCGCGCAGTGGCCTCTGATCAGGACCCACGGTCCAGAAGTCCCTACGACAAGCGCATTAAATCTCACCGGCCAGTTCTAACAAGGAGACTCAGGAATTAACACATACGGTGTTTAGACATGACTTTTTTCTTGGTGAAATAAGAGGACTTGAGGACTTGAAAACATAGCATAAGGTGCACCGCCTCTGAGTCGGGTCTAGGAATCCAGCAGGCCGGGCCCTGGTCCGCTCAGAGCTGAGCCGTGAGCCCCCTGTGCCTGCTGAAGGGCTGGCTGCTCCTGCCACCAGGGCCGGCTCCCTGCGAGCCCTCGCGTGAGGCAGAGGACAGAGGCGGGGCCCTCGGGAACAGTCTGCGTGGCCGCTGTGAGCTCAGACCCCCGCCGAGACTGCCTCTTGTTGATCACACGCCTCTTGTTGATCACATGCGTGCTGGGTTTAGGGGTGAGGGGTGCTGCATCCATCTCCTTCCACAGGACGGAGGCCACTGCCATGTCCAGATGAACGGACACGTGCTGGCGAGGAAGGGGAGCCGTCTGCGAGCCTCCCGTCTGGGGAGCACTTCGTCTACCCCCAGAACAAGCCCGGGGACCAGGCAGACAGCCGGGGCGTCACTTCTCCTGCAGTGAGGACTCGGAGCCCGCAGGTGCTTGATGACAGCTTCCAAGTCAGCCTTGAGCTGCAGTCCCCCCCCCCCGCCCCCAGGAGCCCGACGCTGGGCCAAGGGCTGAGCTGCGCGGGGGACCCTCAGGGAAAGCTCCCCAGAGCTCGACAGTAAGTTCCTCCCTTTCCGAGGGTGGTCGTCCTCGTCTCTGTGCCCAGCGCTGCTAGACCCCGGGCCCCGCACAGGGGCCTTCGACCCTCGGCAGGGTTCCCCGCTCCGCCACCCCGAAACGTGCCGCCCCGGCCTAAGGATTACTCTGAGCTACAGGCACCTAAAGAACAGCAGGGTCAAGAAGGGAGCCCTGATCTCCCATTTTCTTCCTGAAAACAGGAGCTCAGACCCCCGAGGGACAGTCCCCTCCCTGCTCCAGGAGGAAAGAAAACATTCTCATGATCAAGGACAAGGACGGGCGAGGCCGAGAGAAAGTCGCACTCACGGCCCTTGTTAAAGCAGCTCCTCCTGCTGTCGCTTCCCCCTGCATTTCAGTTCCCCCTCCACAATCAGCTCTCGTCCTTCGTCCTCGTAGAAACACAACTAGTTTCTGGTCTTCACTTCCTTCCGAAGGCCCCAATGTCACGAAAAACTTACGTTATACGCTTCGCTCCTGTAAATCTGTCTCATGCGGATTTAATTCTCAGCCCCGGCCAAAGACCGCGAGAGGCTGGGGGTGAAGGTCGCCTTTCCTGCACATTCAGAAGCCCAGGACTTAAGGACAGAAGCACGTGTCCTGTAGCACGATGCCCGGGGCTGTGGGCTAGGAGCGTGGTGCCTCTCACAGCGGGAGAGCTGTCCGCTTTGGGACTCGCACTGCGTATTTGCGGGATGCAGAAATGAGGGAGTCAGAGGACTAGACGTTTGCAGAGGAGGCGGTGACTGCACCCGGGCCGTCGGGGAAGGCTTTGTCGTCCAAGGCGGACCATTGCAGCCGTGGCCCCTCTCAGCGAGCGCGAAACGCCGTATAACGTTTTATCCTTCTTGCTACAGCCGTTTCACTTCTAGGAGTTTATCTTAAAGGGCTGGTAGGAGACGTAGAAAAGAGATTTACATTCAATACGTTTGTGCAGTGTCATTGATCATAGCAAAGAAATGGTGACAATTTTAAGGTCCAACATCAGGGAATCGACAGGGCTTACGTGGTGGCCATCTACCCGTCGGCTTCAGAGGCGCGTGTACGGTGTGGTGGGATCACCAGGGAGAAGCAAGCAGATACCAGAAGGCTCATGTCCGGGATGAGCCACAGTTTGTAAAAGGAAGTGCGTCTGTGTGTCTATAAAATAATAACAGTGGTTTTCTCTGGGGTGAGATCAAACATCATTTTTATTTTCTGTTGCCAGCTTTTCAAAAGTCCAGTTCAAAAATAAAAAAGGCCCTTTTCTCGCCCGGTCTTCAGGGGCCTGGAGGGTCGGTGCGTCTCCGAGGTCCGCAGAGGCTTCTGGCTCGCATTTTCCTGGGAGCCGCAGAGGGCTGCGGTGTGCTCACCTGACCTCCGGGGAGGAAGTGTGTGTGGGGCAGGGCCTGAGCAAAGGCGGCCCCACAGTTAGAGACTGGAAAACAGACAAGCCACGCACCGTTCACCCAGAGCGCAGGTGGATGGCGGCCGCCAGCAGCTTCCTCAGGTCGCCTCCGGGTCACCTCCCCGGCTGGACAGTCCCGGCTGCTTGAGGCAGGAAGAGCACTCCTCACTCCCGAAGCCCCTCAGCTGCCTGGATTCTCAAACTCCTGGCGAATGCGGGGGCAGACTGCCCAGCAAGGGCTGGGAGGCCGGCTGGGTGCTGGTGCAGGGGACGGTGCTGGGGGTGACACCGCCTGGGGCAGCTCCTCTTCCCCAGAACAGGGGCCCCAGGGCTAGGCCTGCCTGGGGGGCTCCACTGTGGCAGAAATAAAGTGACTTGCAGGGTGACCTATTCTTGTCCTCTCTTTATCCCTCACCCTCCCGCCCCCGATTCCTGTCCCAGCCGCTGGCCTAAGAAGACTCTTCCGGCGGCAAGGCCTGGCCACTGGCCCCAACTAGAGGAAA